>LGRX02033571.1:0-59803 GCA_001247695.2 Cymbomonas tetramitiformis | reverse complement strand
CAGCTACCGTCGTGAGCACACCTATGCTGGACGGCCCCTTCAGTCGGCTGGCTCGGAGGGCGGGGGGGACCGTGCCTTCATTGCTGGTACCCCGTTCCCGGTGGCTATCATCTACCGTGATCAGTACACGTCCATGAGGTTCACCCCTGAGAGGTGGTGCCATTCCGCATATGCTCATGCTCATGGTCTCGGGCTGGCTCAGCTCATGGACCTTGGTGTTGACATCGCCCGGCCTGGCACTACAGTTACCCGGGAGCAGCTGCTGTCTCACAGGACCTGTGCTGAGGCCTGTGCTGTGTGTGCCCGTATGCGGACGGTGCAGCCGAGTCCGAAGCACCCTTCGGCTGACAGATACAGAGCTCAGAAGCCTGGATCTATGTGGGCTGCTGATGCTACAGGCCCGATCACGCCTATTGGCTATGACGGGTCGAGGTACCGCTGGACCTTTGTGGAGTTCACTGTGAGGTTTACACTTTGCTACTTCTCTGCTGAGAAGTCGGCATCATACAGCTTCATCCTGGCTCAGTTTCTGGCAGATGTTGTTCATCACGGCTTTGCCTGCACTGGCCTGGTTCTCCGCACTGATTGTGCCCCGGAGCTGTGTGACCCTGCAGCACAGGCTCTGTACAAACACCATGGCATCAAACACCTGCGGTCGTCACCCACCCTGCACTGGCAGAACTTCATGGCTGAATATGTGATTGGTAAGATCTCGTCGGTCTCCCGTGCACTCCTGGAGACAGCCGGTATGGACCTCACCTACTGGCCTCTTGCAGACAGTCATGCCTGCCTGCTATGGGATATCCTGCCTCATGGGCGGGACGCCGTGGTACCATTCTATCACCTTATGGGCTATCACTTTACCTACTCCCGTATCGAGATATTCGGCACCCTGTGCACTGTGGCCATGGATGCTCAGCAGATGCGGGCCCGCCATCCGGGGGTCTCCAAGAAGCGGACCCCCCGGGCCTGGCAGGGGCGGTTTGTGGGCATCAGCCTCAGGTCCTCGGCCTACAAGGTACTGGACCTGGAGAGAAACAAAGTTGTCTCCGAGGGCCGGCCAGACTTCATCAGAAACTACTCAGAGTTCGGGCAGGTGATGTCATCGTTCCCTGCCCCCGCTCCCGACGAGCAGCACTCCGCACCCGTGCCCAGTGACAGGCCGGAGCCGTGGAGGGACTACACCACTGACATGGTGGTGACAGTCCATTCCGTGGCTGCCTATTATGACACCCGGGACGGTGAGACCTATGCCACCGTGCAGTTGCTTGACACTGGTTCAGCAGACACTTTCTGGACCACCGCCCAGCAGTATGTCATGGCTGACCCTGCGGGCACTGCTTGGTTTGACTTGGTCCACTGGCTGGACCGCCGCAGGGTCATTGACTGTGTCAATCAACACTACCCGCTCTGGACTCTGGCTAAGGCTCAGGAGGCCCGCGGTGATCCGCTGTATCCGGCACTCATTGTGTCCACGGACATGAGGCGGTCCAGGTCCTATGGGGTGCTCTTCCGGCCTATGGCCTACGGTGATGTGGCTGCCCCACGTGCCTATGCCATGGACCTCCGTGCCAGTCTGGTGGTGTTCCCTGATACCCACAGTGCTTGCCACCTTCCCTTCTCCGACCACCCGGAGCAGGACCAGTGGCTCCTTCCGCACTATGTGGTCCCACCAGAGGACACGGTCGGTGCATTGCCAGCCAGCGGCACACTCAGCTTCAGTCATATCTCTGCTGACCTCGCCGAGCGCCTGTACCACACTGCAGCTCCTGATCTGCCACTGCCGGGTGGGTACCGCCAGGCACTGTCTATGCCTGATGGGGCTCAGTGGGAGGAGGCTATTACCGGTGGGGAGGTGCAGCCTCTGATTGACCAGGGTAAGATAGAACCGGTGGAGGTGCTACCCGACGGTGAGATCGCCACCAGCACCATCTTTGTGCTGAATAAGCCCTGGAAGCCACGGGATGGTCTACCGCCCGTCCAAATTCATAAAGCTCGGATGGCCGTGGCTGCCACATGGCACTGGGGCTACACCCAAGCTGAGACCGCATGCACGGTGTATTCGGATGTTGACCATGCTCGTGACAAACTCAACGGGTGTCTCTCCTACTCGGGAGGCATTGTATTCCTCAACGGCATGGTCCTTCATTGGGTATGTGCCCGCCAGACTGATGCTGAGATGTCCTCCACTGGATCTGAGTATGTGGCCGCCTCTGTGGTTGGGCAGCGGGCCATGTCTGCTATCCATATGATTGTGGAGATGTTCGGCTTTATCAGAATTACGCAGCAGGAGCCGGGTGTGTCTGCTCTGGCTCTGTCTACGGCCTTCCCTGCAGCTGACACTTCTTGGATGCAGAGGGCGGCCACGTTCTTCGAGAATCATGCTATGGGTCATGGTCAGATGGGCCCCGCCTCCCCCCTACACTACCGGGAGGCTGAGCCTGTTCCTGGCAGCAGCCTGTATGCCCTGCCTCACGCCGTGCCGGTACCATATGATGGCACGGGCTACGAGGACGGTCCGCGGGAGTACCACTCTCAGCGGTCTGGCATGTATGGTACCTCTGGGCCCTTCATTCCCAGGCTGGAGCTCCCGGTGGCTGTCATGATTGACAACCAGGCGGCCTCCTCCATTCTGAGGAATGTCATGCTATCCACCAAGATTAAGCATGTGTTGATCCGTTTTCACTGCTTTCGGGGGTAGGTGTGTGCTGGGTACCTAGTGCCTGTTTACATCAACACTTTGCTCAACCTGGCTGATATCTTCACCAAACCTCTTCCTGGGCTCAAGGACAAGGTGCGGGTGATCATCAGCATGATCGAGTCCTTCATGGACGTGATCCGCCCGCACCCCGGTGGTGCGGGTGACTCCTAGGTTCTCTGGTCCTCTGTCCGGCTGAGCTGCAGGCCTATGAGCCGGCAGCGGTCGGGCAAGGGGTCTTTCTGGTCTGACTGGATTGATGCCCTTTGACGTGGTGCCCTTCTGGACTGGACTTTGTGTTCGTGGACAGACTGGTACCTATGACCTGCCCTATGAGACCTTGGACACCGACAGCTCTACTCTGACCTTAAGCACATCTGACTGGATTCTGGCCTTTGACTACATCCTGTACCTCTTTGACATCTTCTATGACCTCGAGTACTGGTTGACCGTCGAGCTGAGCAGCATCGGATGAGAGTATCTATCGGGGAGCGAGATCTGGCGGAGACCAGTTACTATTTTCATATCCTTGTGGCAGTCCACCTAGTTGGCATGCATATGCTAGTACTTTAGCATTCGGTTTAGAGGGTTAGCCGGAAGCGGGGATGGCGGCAGGTCGGCCCTTTGGTTGATGTTGTTCTGATCCGTGGACGGGGACCTCTTGGTTTGCATTAGCTGCCTGTTTCACATTCTTGTGCCACCTCAGCCGAGGTGGTGTGCTGAGATTCAGTAGTTCAGTATCACGTATGACGTATGACAGTGACAGTGACAGTACAGTGCCTTCCTACCTGTACTCAGTAGTTCGACTTCGGTAGCTTAGACTGTGACACACGATATGATTGCCTAGTGACGGCCTCAGAGCTTAGATAGCCTGAGAGTCGTGTATTCATTTCTATCTTTTGATATACCCGATTGCCTCGCTCAAACCCTACGGCGTTCAGCGTTTTCACTGTGTCACTAGGACATTCTAGTACACACCCTCCACCTCGTACCGTAAGCGTTGAAGAGCGTAGCGGCCGTCAGCAGGGTGGTGGCGGGCACACTCGTGGTAGACGCTCAGTGCGTTGCCACGAAGCGGGTGCGGAAGGATGCTGAAGAGGATCCGCGTTGATGGTGACGTGGTAAAAGTCATGGTCGTGCTCGAGGTCCAGGAGCTTGGCCGCCTCGCTGTAGGAGACGGGGTACAGCACGTGAGCCAATCCCGAAAGGAGGGCGTTGAAGTCCACGTCGGCAGTCGTGGTGTCCAAAGTGTAACCAGTGGGCATTTTGAGGCCAGTAGACTTCAGGAACGAGATAAGGTCACTCCCATACTGGAATGCGTAGGCGAGCTGCTCGATGTACTCATCCTCGCGCCCCTCCTCCACAGGCGTGGTGGTCAAAACGTCGGGATCGTTGAAGTAGTCGAAAGCCGTAGGGGCGTTGACCGATGATGTTGGCTTTGAACGCAATGAAGATGTTCCAACAATTCTGCGTGGTCTACGGGACGAGGCAGGGGTAGACTGCGATTCGGAAGGTGAATGTGACGGTGTACCGCCCTGATGTGTGCGCCGGGCAGCGCGCAGAGCGGATGCAAGTTCCTCACGTCGAGTCGAAGCCATTGTCGGAATAAAATATTGCGGGTCCAGTTGTAAATTCAAGCACACGAGGTGTGCAATAAAAACAGCTGAAGATGTCGTGAAAAAGATGTCAAGATGTCGTGATGTTGTTTGCCGTGCCGTGACGTGCTGCGAGTGGTGCGGTGCGGCTGATGTCGTGTTGCTGCCAAAAGATGTCGATAGAGTCGCAAAAAGCGAAGCGGACCAGAGAGACGAATAAGCCAACACGAAAGGTGCGTGGGCTATAACCTGATCAAACAGGAGAAATATGGATATATATATCCTGTTTTGTAACTGTAAAAATGCAGGTGTGCTGGCTCTTGGAATACTAAAGTCAGATAAAATAATAAGATGTTCTGGCTAAGTGTTTCGGGAGCCTGACATTGTGACACAGGCAGCACTGCAGGTGACATCCAGGCGAGGGGTGAAACTAAGGGTGCACCACTGCTCCCCCCTAAGGGGGGGGGAAAGTCAGCATACCCGTGAATATTCATGCATTTGTCTTCGATATTCAAGCAAAGTTTTAGGATCATTGAGTTCGGATAAGCCTTAGGCAGATTTATCTTTGTGGGTTATGGCGCATTGTTTCCTTCTTGAGGTGTGGAAGTCAAAGTTGGCGTTTACCAACTTCGCTTGGAATCAAACCCAACCACGTCGGTATCGTACTATCATCTTTTATGTAACTTCAATAGTTATCCATATTTGCGTTTAATGACGTTAGGTCATGTCATAGGCTTATGGGTTCATGGCGAACCCAAACCCAAAGCAAATAAATCTGCCTTAGAAATCAATTGCTCGTTTCGCGCACAAGTAACTTGGACCCTTGAGCTTCAGGTAACTCAAATATATACTGTATACGTTGACAGTATTTGTGCCAAGTTTCATGCGCTAGAACTTACGGGAAGCCCTCGGCTGTTTGGCATCTTTGGGTTTGGGTACGTTCGAACCCAAACCCAATAAATCTGCCTTAGAAATAGATTGCTCGTTTCGCGCACAAGTAACTTGAAGCCTTGAGCTTCACGTAACTTGAAGGTACATACGTTGGAAGTATTTATGCCATGTTTCGTTATCTAGAACTTACGGGAAGCCCTCGGCTGATTGGCATCTTTGGGTTTGGGTACGTTGAACCCAAACCCAAAATGCTCTTTATCAAGAGGCGACCATTCCGTGTACACTCATTGAAAGTCTTTGCGCTTAAGAGGGTGCACTAATATTACTGTCAGCAATATTAGTGCCAAGTTTGGTGCGCTAGTACGCACGAAAAGCCCTCGGCTGCAAAGCTTTTCATGCTTTGTGTCGACCTCAAGAAGGAAACAATGCGCCATAACCCACAAAGATAAATCTGCCTAAGGCTTATCCTAACTCAATGATCCTAAAACTTTGCATGAATATCGAAGACAAATGCATGAATATATGCAAATGAGATGCCTTTGATGTGGTTGGGTTCGAACCCAAGCAAGGTTGGCATGCCCAACCTTGACTTCCACACCCCAAGAGGTCGCGAAGAAGACGCCATAAACCCAAAAACAAAATCAGTCTATAGCTTATCCCAACCCGATGCTGCTCAAACTTTGTATGCATATTCAAAGTGAGTTGAATAAAACGTGAGAACAAGGTGGGTCCGATGTGGTTGGGTGTGATCCCAAGCTAGGTTGCCCTAGACTTCCACACCTCAAGAAAGCGCGCCCCTCCTCGCCATCGGAAAACCTGCGACACAAGCTGCACAAAACGAGTATCGCGAGTCGGCACATATGCATAAACAAACTGAAAAATAAAAAGCAGTCAAACACTTCCGAAATCCCTGCGCATAACACAGCAGCCACGACATCGTTCCGCCCATGAGGCGAAGCGAAGGACCGTTGAGAAAATTATGAGCAGTAAATGTTGGTGCTCTTTATCCTTGAGCGAGTCAACGCCAACGGCAATCGTATCCGCGATACCGATGGAAGATAAATAGACAGGGAAGATATCTTACCCCAATTGGCCGGCCTCGGGCCGAACTGAGTCGCCAAAATGAGGCCCGGGCCGAAGAGGGGCCGAAAGAGAAATTGCTTTGGGGCCGAACCAATTTGGCGCAAACTTCTAAATTTTTGATGAAATTTTTGCGATTTTTGCATTTTCCCATACTTAAGATTGAAATTTTCGGGCATTTTGTAGTTGGACCGGGCGGGCCGAAGGCGGGCCGAAAGAAAATTTGATTTGGGGCCGTACCATCTCGTCAACGGAAGATATCTTCCCTGTAAATAGATGATTTGTTTTGATAATCCTGGAAATTAAATTCACGATGACACGCGAGACGATGCGAGACGATATGACCGTCACGCTGGTTCAGAATTTTTTCGGGACTGAGACGGAAACCACGTTCCAGTTCCAGCGCGTATAACCCTTCCCTTTTCACAATGTGCACTGCACACGCAATTGTATCGATTTTAATAATTTTATAAGTAAATGGCGACATTTTTTTTGAAAGTTTTAAAATCTTTTATAGCTTGTAAAGATTTTCTTAAAACTTTCCGAACCCTCCATATATGCAATATACCCCTATGACACAAACACTGAATACTCTGGGCGTCTAGAGGGGGGTTGGGGCAGCGTGCAGCAGCATGCAACATGGCAGGCTGAGCATGCAACCGCGCCAGCCCCAGCATGCAACCTGGCAGGCCGAGCATGCAACCCGCCAGCCCCAGCACGCAACGAGCATGCAACCGCAACTCCAATATACTCCGGGTTTTCCCTACTGTATGCCTCCAATATGCCGCCACATCCTTTGGCATGCCACACCACTATGCCACAGGCTCGCCGCTACCCCATGCCCCAGGCGTGTTGACACATGCCCCGTACACTCCCGCGCCGATGTCGACCACCTACGGGGATCCATGGACACTACCCGCTTATTTTCCACCGCCTCCACCTCCAGTATACGGAGCTGACCCTGCGTCGGAGGCACGTGCTAGAGAATGGTGGGCAGCGCGAGAGCGCATGGCGGCTGCAGAGCGGGCGGTGGCGACTGATATGAGAGTGGTCCCCCAACGATTGTATCCGACACCGCTGATGGAACCGACTCCCCACATCGATACTTCTCCTGACGAGGGTGTGGTAAACCACCAGCCGCATCATCGTCGCCGTGCTTCGGGTCCGGAGACTCTTGGGAGAACCTTGCCAACACGCACGGAGCCTCAAGACGTGGTGACAGAGGACCTCTCTCAAGCCCACGCGTCTCAACCTGGGAGCACTACATCTGGCTCCGGCTATGAGTCTGCAACGGGTACACAGCACAGTCGCAGACGACGAGAACGGCGTCTCAAGTTGGAGAAGCATCGGAGGAAGGAGTTGACGGACCAGGAAATGTTGCAGAGGGTAGTGCGCGCTGAGACCGCTCGGTTTCTCGCAGAGACCGAGGCGGGGAGCTTACGCGATCAAATGGCTCAGCTAGAGGCTACTACAGCGGAGGGCGAGGTGGCCGAGGAACGGCGTCTAGCAAGAAGACGCCGGGCAAGCATGGACACCCCTGTGGTGTACGGGTCTGGTGAAGGCCAGCCACAGCATGCAGCGGGAGCGGCTGAGCATGCAACCGGCTCGGCAGGGCATGCAACACAGCATGCAACACGGCCGGCTGAGCATGCAACACGGCCGGCTGAGCATGCAACCAGCTCAGCTAAGCATGCAACACATCATGCAACACGGCCGGCTGAGCATGCAACACGCCTTGCTGAGCATGCCACCCGCCCGGCTGAGCATGCAACACGCCTCACCCAGCATGCAACTCGACCGGCTGAGCATGCAACGGGCCCGTCTCAGCATGCAACACGCCTCGACCAGCATGCAACACGCCTGGTTCAGCATGCAACCAGTGGATTCCAGCATGCAACCAGCGCCTCCCAGCATGCAACCAGCGGGGGACAGCTTGCCTTGGGCTGGAAGGATGGGAAGCCGCTTGCCGCCGATGAAGAATCGCAAAGCCGGAGTAGCGACTATAAGGACACGGAGGACGACCCTGGTGACGACTCTGGAGATGACCCTGATGGTGACCCGACTGGGGGGGCGGGACCGTCGACGTCAACCACACGGCTGTTAGTGGTCACTCCCCAAGGGGATTCCTTGTGGGTGCCCCCGGGTGAATCAGCCACTACAGCAACGTTACCCGAGATCACCTCCTCGCGCTATGGTTTGTCGGCAGCCCTGAAGATCTGTGACAATCTTGGGCTGAGTCCCGCTCGATACATTCTGAGCGGGGCCGGTAGTACCTCTTTTCCCGAGATACGTCCGCTGCACACCACTGAGGCCTCCACCTACGCTCTCTTGGTGGACCGCTTGGTGGCAGAAGAGTCTATGCGAGGCACGAGGCGTTCCAGAAGTCCGTCACAATGGTACCAATGCCCGAGACGACCGGTGGTGGACGCCTTCACGGAGTCGGAGGCGGAGAGCCGGAGACCTACGAGCTGGATGGGCTACAAGCCTGGGTGGAGGTATGTGCTGCTCCATGGTACTTGGCTACATCGTTTGGGTCGCCTTCTACGATGTCCCAGCCCCCGTTGCAGACTGACTCCTCCACCTTCCCGGCTCCTTCACATCGACTCTCGGCCGATGCCGCCGCGACCTTCACCCCGACGGTGACTCATACGGCAGTGGCGGGACCGCCTGCCGGGGTTGCACGAGCTCCGGAAGACCCGATGGCGATGTTCACCCCTGACGACCGCTCCTACCAGACCGCGATCAAGAACGAGAGCTCGCTCTTGAAGGACATCTACAAGTTGGTGGATGACCTCCCGGAGTTCCCCGGCGATCACTACACGAAGGGCCGGGCCATGGATGACCTTGAGGAGTTCTCTGTGGCGGTGAATGCGCTTCTGGAGCACATGACGGTGATTGCGGCGCTCACTACTCCCAGCTTTCGGCGTGAGGCGCAAGGACGCAACCAGCTCAGCGTCTCCACCTTGCTATGGATGATCAAGACCGCCAAGTTGGCCAAGGCCCAGAAGCTGTACGTCGAGGAGATGGCGCCAGGAGGCAGCGAAGGAGATGCGTGGAAGGCGAGGTACGCAGCGATGCCACGGTTCATGGGCGACCTTGCCTTGTCGGTGGACATCACCACGGACGCCCTGAAACGGCTGAAGTCGGAGCTACTTTCAACGAGGCAGCGATCGGAGGAGAAGACCGGCGCTTTCTACACCCGCATCACCACCCGAACCGCGACTGTCAACTTTGTGGCGGACGTAGTAAGGGGTTGCGGTAAGGTTACCAAACTGGAACTTCTCGAGCTCTTTTGGGGTGGACTACGACACAGCGTTCAAGTGGGTTCCAAGCTGGCGGATCTGGGTCTGGACACCAGTCACCCGGAGCAGTAGGAAGATGAACAATGTCGACTCGGACGGTCCGACACCTCCGCCATCTTGAAGGTTCGTTCCGTGGCCACGGAAATTGAGACGGCTAAGGTGATGTGCTTTGCAAGGATACTGCACTCTGAGGACATAATGTCCCCTTTGCTAGCGTAAATGTTTTATTATTATTTTTCTGTTCTCCTGTTTATGATAGAACCATGCTAGATGCTCATTAGACCTGCCTGTGAAAATCAACATGCATATCATGTAAAATGACAGAGATACAGGATTACAAAAGCTGATATATAAGATATACATCATGTCATGTTACATGCTGTCCATTGGTATACAGACTATGCGTACATGATTAAGATAAGTAACTTAACTTAAGCTAATCCCAGGATATGAAATCGGGCCTCGGCCTTCGCCATTTTTATCTCAAAATCTGCGCTCGCTTTTTTCCTTCCCCCACCCCTCCGCCTTCCCCCTCCTGCCTTGCGCCCCGCGTGCTTGAAAAAGTACGGAGGGAGGGGCAGCCTCCCCCCCGCAGTACTTCTTCCCGGAGGGACGACCCCGCCCGGAGGGGGGGCAGTGTCGGTCTGAACGTGGTAAATTTAATTTGGCTAAGTGGGTGACCGTTCGGAATCGGAAGGATTACGATACTGAAATTTCCTGGGTCGAAATGTTTCAGAATTTTCATGCGCTTATCGCTGTATGGCGCATCAACGCTCGACAATTTGTACTTCAATATTTCAACCAATCCGAACAATGCCAATATATGGGGTCGGGACCCATCTAGAGGGGATGCGGATGGAGGGGCCGTGATGACGTTATCTACTGTGGCACCGTATGGCTATGCCCTATCGCTATCATTTTTTCACACGTCACACGAGACGAGCAGATCGCGATCGTCTGTAAATGAATGAGCGATCGGATGACACGATGTCGATCGACGATGGCGATGTGTGCGGGTGCCTAATCTCGAATCTGCTCTCAACTCTCATATGTGACCTGTGAGACTGCGACACACTATCGCGATTGTCAATCGTATGTCATGTACCGCATGTTGATGTTCACATTGCGCGCCACCCCGCGACATCCAACGGCTCCGATTTTGAGCGATTTCGATCGGGCGGTGCAAGTTTGCGGAATTTTAAAAGGAATTGAAAAATTCTTGAGAAACTGTTGTGCTTGTCCAACACGTCTGTAACATGGAGGGCTCACTCGACACCTGTGTTGCAAATGCAATTGTGTTAAATGTATGTTGGATACGTGTTGCGGGTGTGTTGAAAATAACGAGTTTGGTTTGGGTGACGTTATTTAGCGTCGTTATTTAGCCAACTCGTTATGTCCAACACACCCGCAACACGTCCTCAACACAAATAGAGGTGTCGAGTGAGCCCTCCCACTTTTTGGGGATTCAAATAGACTTATAAATCGTGCCGAGAATTCTATGGTGTTTCAACATATTGCAAGCATGTTGAGCGACTACTGAGCCCTGCCATGAGCCCAATCCTAAGCTGGAGGGCTCACTCCAGCTCTGCCCTGAGCCCCGCCTGAGCCCAGCACCGAGCTATATCTTGAGCCCTCGTTGCCTCCTCCAACATGCTTGCAATACGTTGAAAACGTGTGCCGTAACGAAACACCCAATTTTCTGAGCTAGCATGATTCGAAAAAATACATTTGTCTTCGATTTGAGGGAGACTTTGCATGTGGACTCAGAAGCCATACTTTGCGACATAAATGGTGTTTATTTCTTGTGAAGGGATCTCGTTACCTCGGTTTGGGGTTGGTATTTTACATGGAAATATATGCAACACCTTGACCCTGCCCTGAGCTGGAGGGCTCACTTAAGGAGCTGGAGGGCTCACTCCAGCTCTGCCCTGAGTCCCGCCTGAGCCCAGGGCTGAGCCCAGCACTGAGCCATATCTTGAGCCCTCGTTGCCTCCTCCAACATGCTTGCAATATGTTGAAAACGTGTGGTGACGAAACACCCAACTTTGTGAGCTAGCATAATTCGGGAAAAAAAACATTTATCTTCGATTTGAGTGAGGCTTTTCATGTGGACTCATAAGCCATACTTTGCGACATAGATGGCGTTTGTTTCTTGTGAGGGGGTCTCGTTACCTTGGTTTGGGGTTGGTGCTTTACATGGAAATATATGCAACACTTTGTAACACGAAGTCACACGCATATAGCATGTCTTTAACTACACGGTGTATATATGTAGCCTTGCCCTGAGCTGGAGGGCTTACTCAAGGAGCCTTGCTCTGAGATGGAGGGGCATAGGAGGTCGCGCGGGGTGCGCGCGGGGTCTCGAGGTTGCACGATGGGTGCGCGGAATTCAGGGGATCTTCATCGGATGCAGGGGGTTCGCGCGCGGGGACTTGGGGTTCGCGGGCCGGGAAGGGGGCGGGGGTGGGGGCCATCTATCACCCAACCAAGGATAACCCTACAACCGTTTGTTGGCAGGTCCGTTATGTCCCGTAGAGGACTGCACGACTGGCGAATTCGTCGCGCCAGTTCGAAAGAATCTATAGGAGGCAACCGCACCTAAATGCACACGATCGGTAAGTTCGTTCGTGAAAATTCACGATATATTAACATTGCATGCCACACGAGATGACGCTCCGAAAGTTGTCCCGCTTCAATACTTCTGTCTCAATCTTTCACTCATTTTTTTGACTTTCGTCAATCCAATTTATGAAGGTGACCGTTTTACAGGTTATAGATATCTATGGCAGAACTATACAATGCAGTACCTTGTCGGTATTTGAGATGCACATCTCAGAACACTGGTTTACCCGAGCAATAACTCAAGTGCAAGAGTGATAAGGATACCACCCAACACTATGTAACCGGCACCCAGTAGACTTGACAACAGCCGGCAAATTCTGGGTGTCAATCCCAAATCAACTGCACGCTGCATGTGATTGATGGTCTCTTTCACATAGAAGGCTCTCTCAGTGGCAGACGTAGACGCCAGAAACCTCAATCCACTTTTAGGTGTTGCGTGAAGGAGGATGTCGACAAGTCTGATTTGCCACAGAGCCACCACAACACTCAATCTCAGCTGCAAAGTATCCGCGCAAGCATTATGGATTCTTCGCCTATTGCCATTTCTGAATCACAGGCACGCTTCCTTGTTCATGGCGTGGAATGAAAGCGCATGCCATGATGCCATTGACTATCTTAGCCATACCGATGCATCGGCGTGCAACTGGTACATCCAGGAAAACACTTCATTCTCAAACTTCCGCGGCATACTATGGGCCATAGAGATATCTTCTGAGAAGAACTCGGTGATCCTATGCACAGAACACGTCTATAAAGGGCATGCACGCTCACTATACGGCATGAGATCCGTGGACAAAAGCCAGCCCACAATCATCCCAGTGGAGTGAGAAGCATTCAGGAACAGGGCGGGGCCGTGGCAAGATACCATTCGCTTCGACACATCCAAACCAAGCGCAAAGCGAACCCACCACTAACACGAATCACAGCTAAAAGTGTGGGGTAGCTGGGAGCTCATCCGGCTTTGCACCGCAGGTCCGTCATGGAAATATTCCATTCCGGTGCTCAAGCCCAGGCATGTACTCACACACGCACACTTGGCAGTTGCATAAGATGGAAGGAGAAGCGAGTCCGGCGGATCCTCTTTGCACTCGAGCGAGGGGTCGCGGGGCGGATCACCCGGGGTGATGCCCAACCAGAGCTGGTTGGCGCCGGGCTCGTGGAGGGGGTGTGGGGGGTGGCATGGACCCCAACCCTGATCGTGGAAAGGGGGCTTAACTGGAGGAGGTGGAAAGGTTGGCGCTGATGGAAATGGCTTGGGAGGGTGCGATTGGCGAGACGGACTATGCTGCGCACACCAGGGAGGATGAACGTGGTGGCGAACCGCACGGTGGACAGCAGTATGGGCAGCCGAGCCAGGCGTCTGGTGGGGCAGGCGAAGCAGGAAGGATGGCGTCACGGGTATTGGAGAGTATGGGGAATGTGTGCCAAGAGACGGAGAGTCTTCGGGCGGCAGAGGGTCGGGGAGTGGGTACCGCAGAGGCTCATTTTGAAGAGGTGTCTGTGGGCGCAAGCGGGCCCAGCCAAGCGGCCTCGTCCCATCACCTGAGCATCCAGCATATCTCGGCCGAGGGGGCCAGCCAAGCGGCCTCGTCCCATCACCTGAGCATCCAGCATATCTCGGCCGAGGGGGCCAGCCAAGCGGCCTCGTCCCATCACCTGAGCATCCAGCATATCTCGGCCGAGGGGGCCAGCCAAGCGGCCTCGTCCCATCACCTGAGCATCCAGCATATCTCGGCCGAGGGGGCCAGCCAAGCGGCCTCGTCCCATCACCTGAGCATCCAGCATATCTCGGCCGAGGGGGCCAGCCAAGCGGCCTCGTCCCATCACCTGAGCATCCAGCATATCTCGGCCGAGGGGGCCAGCCAAGCGGCCTCGTCCCATCACCTGAGCATCCAGCATATCTCGGCCGAGGGGGCCAGCCAAGCGGCCTCGTCCCATCACCTGAGCATCCAGCATATCTCGGCCGAGGGCCAGCCAAAGCGGCCTCATGCATCACCTGAGCACATCCAGCATATCTCGGCCCAGGGGGCCAGCCAAGCGGCCTCGTCCATCACCTGAGCATCCAGCATATCTCGGCCGGGGGCCAGCCAAGCGGCCTCGTCCCATCACCTGAGCATCCAGCATATCTCGGCTGGGGGCCAGCCAAGCGGCCTCGTCCCATCACCTGAGCATCCAGGATATCTCGGCCGAGGGCCAGCCAAGCGGCCTCGTCCCATCACCTGAGCATCCAGCATATCTCGGCCGAGGGGGCCAGCAGCGGCCTCGCCCATCACCCTGAGCATCCAACATATCTCGGCCGAAGGGGGGCCAGCCAAGCGGCCTCGTCCCATCACCTGAGCATCCAGCATATCTCGGCCGAGGGGGCCAGCCAGCGGCACCGTCCCATCACCTGAGCATCCAGCATATCTCGGCCGAGGGGGCCAGCCAAAAGCCCGGCCTCGTCCCATCACCTGAGCATCCAGCATATCTCGGCCGAGGGGGCCAGCCAAGCGGCCTCGTCCCATCACCTGAGCATCCAGCATATCTCGGCCGAGGGGGCCAGCCAAGCGGCCTCGTCCCATCACCTGAGCATCCAGCATATCTCGGCCGAGGGGGCCAGCCAAGCGGCCTCGTCCCATCACCTGAGCATCCAGCATATCTCGGCCGAGGGGGCCAGCCAAGCGGCCTCGTCCCATCACCTGAGCATCCAGCATATCTCGGCAGAGGGGGATGGACATCTTATCGCTGGGCCCAGAGCGCGGGGTCTGGACTTAGGATCGGAGCCGGGCGTCACCAGAGCAGGCGATTGCCTTGGCCGAGGAAGGTGGTGACCAATCTGATGGGGGCAAGCATGTGGGCAACTCGGCTTCCTGAGGGGGCAGTTGGCACCGGGGGATCTGGCGGGGAGAGTGTTGAGCGAGGTGCGGGCATTGGGAGACTACAGAATGATGACAGCGCTGCCCGCAGGCATATATCGCAGCTGAGTATGTCACATGCGGGTGATGAACCAACACCCGGGCAGTGCAGAGAGTGCGTGCTTGGGTGACACGTCCCCTGAAGGATTATAAAACGTGCACCGCAAGTATTTCTAGCAAAAATGCCACACTGAACGGCATGAGATCGGCCAACAAAAGCCAGCCCACCATCACCCCAGTAGATGTGAAAAGCAAATCAAGAGCAGGGCATGACAAGATACCACAAACTCATACATATTCCCAACCCAGATGCAAAGCAGCATGGAAAGATGAAACAAAGTGACCGATCATCGCCCAACAATAGTTGGTCCCAGGGTAACGGAGTAAGCGGATTCTGCTGGCATGCCCCCCAGTGGCTCCCGGTCGATGGATGGGACCCGTTGGTCCATGGTTATGCCATGAATGCAGTCACACCACACAGCATGCACAGCCCATGTCGAAAAACGAAAATATGCGGGCACCTTAGTGCTCCCCACATAAATCAAGGGAAAACACAGAAGGTGTACTTCACCACCCTCTGCCTCTCCTTGCAGCAAAGGCAGACGAATCCACCGAGCTCTCCAAGAGCAAAAATGCCACACACTGAACGGCATGAGATCGGCCAACAAACGCCAGCCCACCATCATCCCAGTGGATGTGAGAAGCAAATCAAGCGCAGGGCGGGGACGTGACAAGATACCACAAACTCATACATATTCCCAACCCAAATGCAAAGCGGCATGGAAAGATGAAATGAAGTGACCGATCATCGCCAAACAACTGCTGGTCTCTGGGTAACGGAGTGAGCGGACCCTGCTGGCATGCCCCACAGTGGCTCCCGGTCGATGGATGGGACCCGTTGGTCCATGGTTATGTCATGAATGCAGTCACACCACACAGCATGGACACCCCATGTCCAAAAAAGGAAACATGCGGGCACCTAAGTGCTCACCACAAAAATCAAGGGAAAACACAGAAGGTGTACTTCACCACCCTCTGCCTCTCCTTGCAGCAAAGGCAGACAAACATGCCACACACACACACACAAACACATACACATTGGTACTCTTTCATCCACCACAAACTGCAGAGGGTGCTGCTCGAGGTAGCCAAGTCTGCTTATCCCTTGGCGTCTGCATTGCACGATGACTTCGCGGGCTACCTGACCTACTCACGGAATCATTGCCCGGATGTGACAGTGCTGGATGCGGAGGGACCGGGCCAGCATGTGCTGTTTGATGTGGCCACGGCGCGGCCGATGTCAGACGCGCACCTGGGCGCGACCATGATGGCTCCCGGGGCGGCGGCGAAGAAGGTAGAGGAGGGCAAGGTGGCGACATACGGGGATGTCCGCCCACATCACTTCATCTCCTTTGGGGTGGAGGTGTACGGTGGGCTGGGGCCTGCGGCGTATGGATTCCTTCGGAAGACGCAGCGGCGCTTGAGGGAGCGGCGGTACATGGAGGAGAACGCGGAAGGGGGAGAGCAGGTGGACAACAACGGAGACGAGGACGAGGACGAAGAGGCGGCACGTGGCGGGGCTGTGGGCTGAAAGGAGAAGTGGGTCCGGCTGCTTTCTTTCGCGCTTGCACGAGGGCTCGCAGGGCTGATCATCAGGCGGAATGTGGGGCGGTGTCCGGCCAGAAGTGGGTGGCGCTGGGCTGGCGGAGGGCGTGTGAGAGGTGGCATGGGCCCGGACCTGGATCGGGGGGAGGCAGATCGACGGGAAGGGGCGGAGAGGTTGGTGCTGATGGACAGAGCGTGGTAGGAGGTGTTCGAGGAGACGGACTGTGCTACGCAGGCTGGATCTGGTGGTGGGACGTAGGAATCTTAGGGGACCCAGCGTGAGCGGTCTGGGCGGGCCTCCGGTGGGGCAGGTGAGGCAGGCGCGATGGTATCGAGGCTTTTGGAGAGCATGGAGGACGTGCGGCGGGAGGTGGAGCATCTGGGCACTGTGGGGCGTCAAGGAGGGGGCACCGCCGAGGCGCGATCTGGAGGGGCGCGGGTAGGCACAGGCGGGTTCAGCCAGGCGGCGTCAAGTGTCGAGGATATCTTGAATGAGTGGGATGACCTTTCGTCGCCGGGCCCGGAGGGTGGGGTCTGGACTCAGGAGCAGAGTGGGGCCTCGCCGGAGCAAGCAATGACCTTGGCTGAGGGAGAGGTGGCCACCTTGATGGGGGCGAGCAGGCGGGTGGCCGGCCTTCTTGAGGGGGTTGCTGGCATGGGGGGAACTGGTGAGGGTGACGGGGGAGATGTGGGGAGGCTCGCGGGTGGAGTTGACACACGCCGGGCCCCTCAAAGCCCGGGGGAACATCCCGGCAGCGATGACCACTTACAACAGGTTGCACGGCAGCATACGGCATCTCATCAGCTTCTGTGCCCACGGGGCGAGGTTGCTGGCCGTGCCGGAACTAACAGTGAGCAGCTGTCGGGAAGGCGACAACCGGATGGTGAACTATCGGCCACCGGGAGGGCTTGGGACACACAGGCAACTGTGGGGATGGGACCCCAAGTAGGAACAGTGCGGCGTGACAGTTACAGCGCAAGTGTGGAGCGCATTGCTCAAGTTCGCGGCCACCTCGCAAGGCAATCGGCGCAAGGGCTCCAGTCACGGGGAGTTGGTGCTGGGGGTAGAGGGCTACAGGCGCAAGTCGGTGGCGGATGCGCAAGTTTGGATGAGGGCAACCCAGTTTATTCTCAGCCCCTTGAGACAGCCCTTGGGGATTCTGGCCGTGGCGTGGGTGGGCAAGCTCTCTTGAGATCAGGCTCTAGGGCGTGTAGGGGGCAGCGGGGTGCTGTGGGATGTGGGCTTGGTGGTGAAGGGGTGGCTCGATTGGCGGAGGTGAGCCGGCTTCAGAGACAAAGCAGCAGTGCGCCGGCAGGGCTGTCGCAGAGGTGGTCCAGTGAGGCTCAGGGAGCAGAGGGGCGGTCCTGCGCGTGAGCTTGGTGGTGGAGATATGGCTCGCGCAGCTCGGGGGGCAGGGAGGAGCCGGCTTCAGGCACAAGCCAGCAGTGCGCTGGCGTTGTGGATGCAGATGGGCTCGGGTGGCTCAGCGAGGCTTAGGGGGTCCCATTCTTCACGAGTGAGCTCCGGAGATTCCGGATAAGTGTCCCGAAGTGTGTGCTGAATCCTTTGATCCCCGGCGTGGGTACATAGTGCAGCCGGTCTTCTGCGGCTACGGGATGCCAAAGGAGTCGGTACAAGGATAAGCACACACACACAAACACCGGCCGAGCCCCAAAGGAGGATCGGAAGTGGTTAGTGGGCACGTGGTTGGTGGCGTTGTTGAAGGACACACTCGGCGATGACGTTTACCCTATCGCATGCGGGGAGCTTCTCCGAAGCTCACGGCGAAAGTCATATGCAAGCAGCGTGGAAAAACCTTCACGGGTCGATCTTGTGGCAGACCGTGTTGGAACGCACCGTGAGACAATGTTTGAGGCTATCGAGCGGGACTTCCCAGAGCTGTGGGTGTGGGCCGGCATTTGTTACGGGAGTGCTGATGACTCGGTGATGCAGTATGTTTAGTCAGACAAGGGCACACAGCAGGGCGACCTCCGGGACTGCTTTACCTGGACGCCCCGTTGCAGACCGTGTTGGAGCGCACCGTGAGGCGGTTGTTAAGGCTATTGAGCGGGATCTCTGCTGCAGTTGTGGGCATGGACAGACCTCTGTTACGGGGTGATCTTGGATTTTAGTTGGGAAGCGCTGGTGGCTCGGTGATGCAGTCTGTGGGACGTGCAAGGGGTGGGAGGTGGTGGTGGTGGGCGCCGCCCGGCAGACGTGGCAATGGCGACAATGACAATGACCCGTGGGAATGGCATGGCGACAATGGGCGGGATTGGGAGTGCCCTGCCCTTAGGAGTCTCCTGCCGGCCTGGCAGGGGCACCACCCGGACTCTCGGAGGTATAAGCGAGACTGGGCGAGCTGGAACCCCACGGGAGTCAGGGCGCCCGCAGCTAGTGCTTCCAGTGGTGGTGGTTCGTGACCGCCGGGCGACCACGAACGGTGAGTCAAACAATTCGATCCTCCGAGCAGGGTACGACGGTAGATTTCTTTAGTGCGGGCTGCGCTATGTTTGGTATGAGATCCAGAGGCAAAACCCACACCTCTGCTCGTTATGTTTTAGGACTAAAGCAAATTGCTTACTCACCTACCTTGAACAAACCACGAATGGCAGAGCGATATGATGACACTGTGTCAGCGTCATCCGTCATAACAATAAAATAGGAACGATAAAACGAATGATGACATGAGATGATTGTACGACTAGATTTCAGATGCCTACAGGCCTACTGGCCTAGTGGAGATCTCAGAATTGAGATCGAGCAAGCCTGGTACCACGCTCACATCTAGTGATGCCAGGAGCACTCACACGGCCCAGCCATCACGTCAAGCAAATCATAACAAGAGCTGGCCCGCAACGGCATCTAACAGCCGAATGGCCGCGCACGTGCGTGCATGAACCCTCCACAAGAGCTCCACATCGAGCCCCCTGCTGCCGGCCCTCAGCCCTCTGAATATGCAGAGTGGTTCGCAAGTTCACCTGAAGCTGTCGACTGGTTCCGATTCAGGGAGATCTTTCAGCTCCAAGGCCTCCATGTACCCGGCATCACTCTCCTCGATTGACTGTGCAGGCACATGACACCTCCCCCCACATCCACTTCGATTCACCGTGAAGGCACACGCCATCTCCCCCCCCATTCTCTTTGATTGACTGTGCAGGCACATGACACCTACCCCGTATTGCCTGCGATTGACTGTGAAGGCACACGCCATCTCCCCCGCATTGCCTGCGATTGACTGTGAAGGCACATGACACCCCCCGCATTCTCTTCGATTCACCGTGAAGGCACATGACAACTTGCCCCGCATTATCTGCGATTGACTGTGAAGGCACATGACAGCTCCCCCCGCATCCTCTTCATTGACTGTGCAGGCACATGACACCCCCCCCTCATAGCACCGCGAGGTCCACGATCCAGCCCCCAACCCCCCAACACTGCATAGCCTAAAAATGCCTCGTGACAGTTTCAAACTTTCATTCGCAATCCAGTGAACGCGCACTCTCACATGGAGCAGCTTGGAGAAAGCCGGGCGAAGCTCGGCCTCCATCTGCTGCACAGTGTCCTGGTCTTCCTCTTCGTCTTCAACGAGGGTGCCCTCCAGAATGGCGTATGGCTCCATCTGATCGATAGCTTCCCATCAAACCACCAAGTAACACATTCTGCGAGAGCCCTGTGAGCCTTCCGCCTAACACACTCTGCTGTCACCAAGCGAGCCCTCCACACAACACATTCTACCAGGGCCCTGTGAGCCTTCCGCCTAAGAACACTCTGCTGTCACCAAGCGAGCCCCCCTCACCACACGCTCGGCCAGGGCCCTGTTAGCCTTCCGCCTAACACATTCTGCCGGCGCCATACGACACCTTGCTCATGGCACACTCTGCCGGCGCCGTACGGCACCTTGCTCATGGCACACTCTGCCGGCGCCATACCACACCTTGCTCATGGCACACTCTGCCGGCGCCATACCACACCTTGCTCATGGCACACTCTGCCGGCGTCATACCACACCTTGCTCATGGCACACTCTGCCGGCGCCATACGACACCTTGCTCGCAACTGGAAGCACACTAGCTTTTTGCGACTGGCAGGAGATACCGAGAGTAACAACGTAAGGGGCCATGAGAGGACTCAAGTTGAATGTGTTGTAAACCTGAAGTACGCGCAAAACCTTAAATCGTTGGGCGCCTTGAGCCGTGATTCCCAGGATGCGCCCATCCACCAACACGTCATGCTCCACTATTGTCATGATCGTGCCATATTGTGCAAACTTAGCATCTGCATTCAAACACCTTCGCAGCATGTGAGCTTGCTCCTGGATAGAGAAGGCTTGCTGGTGGAGAGGGTGTATGACCCAGGAGAGGCGGAGGGGGCGGAGGGGGTCGGTCGCATTGCGGAGGTGGTTGGGGAGGTTGACAAAGGAAAATTAATGAAATTTTTTGAATAAGTGTGAGCTCTGAAACAAACAGAGAACAAGAATAATTCAGGATTTTACAAAACAGAGCAAAGGTGGACGGCGCAAAAGGCATTCACAGCGTGAGGGCGTGATGGGCGATGTTCACAGCGTGAGGGCATGATGGGCATATTTAACACGTGAGGGCATGATGGGTGATATTCACAGCGTGAGAGTATGATTGGCATATTTACAGCGTGAGGGTATGTTAGTTGATGCTCACAGTGTGAGGGCTGATACTTGCATACTTCGCAGGAATTTATGTTGCGGACATTGAGGAGCTGGAGGGGCAGGGAGACGCACCGATCCCGCGGTAGCAAAGTCCGAACTGATTGGTGCCACAGAAGATCGACTCGTCCATGCGCCCCACCCCCGGAATCACATCTGCGCAGCCGGGCGTGACTTATTAAGCTGGAAAGACGGTGCACCACAGCTTCCGAAGCGATATCTGCCGGCGAAGCATTGAGCGCTCGCAGGCCGGGCTCCGGCTCTGCACAACCACGGGGTCCTACGGAGCATTCCGTGTTCAAGGGGCACGGCTTGCGATTAAACCATCACTTGCGAGGGGTGGCACTGGGGAGATAGGGAGAGGGACAGGGCCAGCGGTTGGGTCTTGAAGGGCTTCGTGAAGTATGAAGTGGAGGGCCTAAGGAGCAGTTCCGAGTTCTTTACTTGGCAGTTCCAATCCTTCCTCGTAGCCCTTCATCAGTTCGTTGCGACTGAGGTCGAGCCTGTTCTTTCCGGAGGGGCTGACTAGGACGCCCGGCCGCTCCTCGCTGACTCCCTGCACAGACCAGAGAGCACAGGCAGTGAGCACTGTGCCGGAGAACAAGTCTGCGATGCCTGCATCAAAGGAAGTCGCCTGCCTTGCGGCGGGATTCACAGTGCGCAGCACTCACCTCCAACAGCTTCGAGAATAACGTGACCCACCGCGGCTCGTAGAGGTTCAAGCGCACTGCAAACAGGCGCCCCAGTCAGCCATCAGTCAGCCATCAGTCACACATATTACCTTATTGCACTGTCGATGTAACAGATCGTTTGAAGGAATCAACAGTGTGTCCTGCGGTGCAATTGCAACGGCGGAAGTCCATAGATACAGCGCGTTGGATTGCGCAGGAAGCCACATCAAGTATACCAGATCGCACTTGCGATAGTCGACGTATGCCCCAGATCAGGACAACGAAATAAAGTTAGTTTCACCTTCGCTCCCAGGGAGTCCCACATACGGGACTGCAAGGATTGGGATTTTGATGGTGTCCTTCGGAATTGGCATGGTCCGCTCCATATCCTTAAATCCGTCCTGTTGCAACTCGGCTTTGTCTACGGGTTCAGACTCGATATAGTTCACCTCTGTCTTGAGCTTATCAGCAAAATTGCCGTCTGGTAGATGTCGTAGGGAGGACTGCGCAACACGCCCATTCGGTTGACCCTTGGTTCCTGGGTTTGTTCTGCCACGACAGAAGACTTAGCTAGTTGATGGCTCAGCTGCGGTGCGGGGTTACGAAGCTAAGGATGCCGACAGGGTGTAAGTGTAAATGTGACACCTTCCAAGACAGATAGTGTCCGTAAGCTCTCGACAACCAGGTTGAAAACCGAAAGGTTCAAGCTAGAGATTTCGTTGAAGGTAAAGGTGAATAAGGGTTTGCACATACCTGTAGCTTCTGCTTGAGCAAAATTGAGTCCATTGTCCGCCTAAAGTTAGCCTCCCTCTCTTGCCCTACCTGTCGCCTGGCCTCTGCCGCATCTTCCTTCTCCTTCCTAGTGCGCTCCTCCATTTCTTCTTTGAGGCGTGCCTCTTCTTCGTCATTCAAAAGCGCGCTCAAGTTCGCTAGGGTATCCGTCACATTGGCTTCGGGCTCTGTGTAAGTGAATAACGAGGAGTGACACCTTCCAAATAAGTTAACCCAACCGACCCAACCGATGAGTTGACTGAACCAGACAGACAACTATCATCGACCTAAAGATAAGCCTACCTCGGTCTGAGTATGTCTGTTCATGCGCTCCTCTGAAACTTGTCCCAGGGAGAAACGACACTTACTAAGCGGGAACTTATACCAACGGCTAGGACACGCGGCTGAATAAATAGCGGGGGGATCTTGATTTCCCTGAGAAGGCTCTGAAATGCTGTAGGTGGTGCCCCCTTTGGACTCGGAACGCACTGAGAGGAATTGCAGGGATGTGGTCAACCCGGTTGATGCGTAAAGTGGTCTGCGATAGAAAGGAAATCTGAAACAATACGAAGGTCTATCGTAAGCTGATTAGGAGTGTCACACATAACGCTGGTTGGAAATTAAGATAGCACGCGAAGTTTTGCGAGGTTGGGCGCTCGCGACGCACAGGGTCAACCGAGTGAATGACGTGACTCACTTTCAAGAGATTCCTCTCTATCGTTATTTGCAGAGTAGCTTATCAAAGATTTATGCCTGACAGAGCGAAGGGCTTTCTTCTTGCTGGCAACCCTTGGTAGAGCGCACAGAGCATTATATCCCGCTGCAGACGCGCTCAAGTTCGGTCTACAAGATCGTTGCAGCGCCATCTGCTGCACAACATGCGCATTGCTGTGAATCTGAAGGCATCCCCCAGCCGTCATAGTGGAGTACAAAACTTTTCAAACGCGTATCAGTCTCGTAATAATGCGATTTAGGAATGCGTGTTTGCTGCACCAACTTACATGCAGTTCTAGTTTTCGCTGCAGCAATTGTCAGGTGTATCAGGCGAGCGAGAGATTTACCAGATCCAAGCAAAAGGAGCTAGGACAAGGAGGTCTGACACATATCTCTCGTCTGAAAGCAATTTCAATTTGTTGTTGTTCACATGTCGTGTGACCCAGAGAGGAAGCCACGTTTTCGGAAAATACAACCAATCGCATGTCCAAAGTTTCTACAACGAGTGAAAAAATAGCCAATAATAAGCAATAAAACCAATAAACCATAACCAATAACCAATAACCAATGGCCAATAAGGCAATAACCAACAGCCAATAGCCAATAGCCAATAGCCAATAATAATATGAAGGCGTGGTGCGTTGGACCCTCCCGTCTCCGATCCTACCCCCCTTCGCCCATCTCCCCCTCAATCACCCCCCACCCCTCCCCCGATTTTACTAGTTCTGACACGATTGCCCTGTTTCCCTTACCCCCCTCGCCCATCTCCCCCTCATTTTTTCCCAAGGCATTGTATCGGTTGTGCCGATACTTCATGAGAAACCCGAAATACACTAGCTATATGAAGGGGGGAAAGAAGGCGGTACGACAGCTGCCACAGAGTGGCAGGCAGCTGAAGGACAAGGCGTGCGGATAATATTACCAAGTGAGGGCTGGCGGCTTGCGCCGCCAAGTTATTACGAAGGGACGATTGTCTGAGAGTCAAGCGCAGGTCGCAGTGTCATCGTCATAACGTGCTGGATTTGACACCACTGTGACACACAAAACTGTCACATGTCACTTCCTATAGTAGGCCGGGTGACCGTCACCAGTAGACGGGAAACACCCGTTAGGTATTTATGTTATCTCTTCCTTTATCAAGACACACTTTTTACCGATCTGATTCCGTAACCCTTAACTCAGGGTTGATCTCACCCGTTAGATATATATGATGGGAATCACAAATCCAGTCGACTCGAGGGAAAAGATGCCGAGACCGGGTTCGAGCCCAAGACCTCACTGTCACTAGTCGTGCGCTCTATCCACTGAGCTATATCGGCTTATTGATGACGATGAGAGATGGTGGTGGCGTAGTATGGTGTGAGCGACAGATATGTGATCCCCAGACTGTGACACGTAGGCGGCGAAGAGTGAAACACGAAGGATACAACTTTTCCCCCAATCTGCCGTTGCGGTGCGCTCTCTGTTGGGGCATCGCGCGGCTATGGGCGGCGCGACTGTTGGGGGCGTGCGGCCTGTGCGGCACGATTGTATCCTTCATGACACAACCTCACTCTGAAGTGTCTACGTGGCACAACCACAACCAGCTGCCGGCGTCACACCTGCGCAGTGGAAGCGTGGTGGGCCCATAACCTGATGGGAATCACAAATCCAGTCGACTCGAGGGAAAAGATGCCGAGACCGGGTTCGAGCCCGAGACCTCACTGTCACTAGTCGTGCGCTCTATCCACTGAGCTATATCGGCTTATTGATGACGATGAGAGATGGTGGTGGCGTAGTATGGTGTGAGCGACGGATATGTGATCCCCAGCCTGTGACACGTAGGCGGCGAAGAGTGAAACACGAGTGATACAACTTTTCCCCCAATCTGCCGTTGCGGTGCGCTCTCTGTTGGGGCATCGCGCGGCTATGGGCGGCGCGACTGTTGGGGGCGTGCGGCCTGTGCGGCACGATTGTATCCTTCATGAATATATTACCGCCAAACTATATATCTACCAGGTTTGGCCCCACTTGCGCTTTATTTAGCCACTGCGAGATTGCCACTATGAGTGGCTAAGCTCGGACGCCTGGGATGGAGTGAGGCGCTCCGCGCGTGAGAGCGCCGGCAGTCACGGGTATGGCCTAAATTTTATGGGTTGATTTACGGCACGCCGCACCGGTTGGAGAGCGAATTTTCTTACGGGATTTAACGTTGGACTGGTTTACGTTTTCTGGTTGGATCCCACACCGTTGCGCATTGGCCGCCTATTCCACACGACTTACCGGAATTATTTGATCTCTCACGGCTGCTGTATCGACGACCCGCACGTTTCTTGGCCGCCCACGACCGCCGCATCTCTCACGTTCCTTTGCCTCACTCCACCCCTTCAGTCCTTCTCATCATGGTTGCTTCCACTCGAGCCACCGCGAGCATGGCGAATCGCCGACGCGCATTATCCACGATTTTTGATTGCAGCTGCGAGACACGCCAACATTTGTCAGCAGCTGCGCGGAGACACGCCAACACTCCAGCCACACCGCCGGCAGCACAGCCGGCTGCCAATTCAGCAGCTACGTTCCTGGCCGCGGTGCGTACCCTTCAGAGGGAGCACTTCGACATGAAGGTGTCCAAGACCGTTCGTCAGAAGTTATTCGAGGACAAGAACGGGCGATTTTCCGGGACTGAGTGCCACGCATCCGCACTCTTCGCCAGGATGGTCTCTGCGCTGCAGACGGCATTTGTTACGGAGGACATTGGTTTTGCGCCCCTGTTCCTGCTGGACGATGCTACCCTTCCCGTCCGCGTGGAGGCCAACGGCTTGTTGTTCTCCGCGCTCGAGCTGATGGTTGACCCCGCGTCACCCGCAGCGGACTGGATGGACTCCTCACACTCCAGCTTCCCGAGCGACGGTAAGCGAGTACTGCTTGAGTTTGCCCGCCGCATGATCCCGGCGGGTGACCCCTTTCAGGGTCAAGCGGACATGTTGAGCATCCGCATCTCTGCGGGCGTGGACCCGCATGACCAGATCGGTGACTTCAACGCCGCTCTGAAGGCTGCGAGGACGCGAGCCACACTCCTGGACGAGGACGTGAAGGCGCTGTTCATCAAGGCTCTCGACACCACCTTCTACCAACCGGTGGTGTCCCGGCTGCTTCTCCACGATCAACGAGCCGCTCACGACCTCCTCACGATTCAACAATGGGTGCGTGAATGCTACTCCGAACACGTGCGGGCGGGCACCGCCACGGCGTCCGCACACCGGTACTCTCACGGCACGCATTTCATGGAGGGGGCCACCGATGACTCCGGTGGACCCGGTGAGCTCGAGGACTTGCGGACGATGGTCCTCGACTTGAAGCGGCAATTGGCCGCACTTGTCGCATCCGACCGGTCCGAACCGTCCACACGCGGGTACACTCCCCGCGCGGACAAGCCGGACCGCCGCATCAAGACCCGCTTCGCGGTCACGCCCCTCCCCAAGGGGGGAAATTGGCCTCAATCCGTCTCCAAGAAGGTCGCCTTTCACCGCGACACCGGTGCGACCGTGCCGTACTGCCAAAATCAGGTGTGCGCGAAGGGCAAGGCGCGGCATTGACATCGGGACTGCCCGAACGGGGGCCGGACCGGACTCTCGGCCTACGCTTTCGCTGAGGAGGCCGAGAACTCGGTGTTGGCCGCGAGGTTTCAACATGCCATCGACCACGACGACGCCGAAGAGTTTGACGCCCTTTGCATGCTCGCGGGCGGGAAGCCGGACATCTTCGCCGACCTCTCCGCGTGCTCGTTCTGCGAGGAGGACGGTGAGGCCCTCGTGTCCGCTGTCGCTGAGTTCTCGGAATTGGCGCGCACGGCTACGGCATCAACTTTCAACGTCAACACCTTCACCGCCGACATGCCGGTGGTGTCGGGACCGGTCGCGCACTCCACACCCGCGTCGGTTGAGTCCGACGAAGAATGGACCGGCCCGCCCAACCCATTTTGCCCTCCCGTCACCCGCACGTTTGCCGACTTCATCGAGAGCACGGGGATTGCATTGGGGGCGCCCGACGAGCCGCCCATGGGCATGAACTTGCTCTCCGCGGTCGAGGCGCCGGAGGGTGTGATGGACTACGAGCCCGCAACCTACATCACGAGCGGCGACGACGACGACGATGCCTCGGTAGCGCTGCCGCAGCCACGGTACGGCTGTGGGAGGGGCATTCCAGGCTTTGGTGGGTCTTTACTTACCTCATCTTTGGTGTGTGCACTTTTCGTGATTTGTGCTACCGCCGCACCGCACACCGTTTCCGGTGTCGGTGGTGCCGATGCACGCGCATGCACGGCTCCGCCGGTCGGTGGTGCTGCGTGGACTGCTTCCGCAGTCCCAACAGCGGCAACTTCACCACGTGCGCCGTTTAATGACAATCTTGGCGACGCAGTGGGTGATGCGGTGCTGTACCGTAGATGTCGCGGTGTCACGCGTTATGGTAGATATATAGTTTGGCGGTAATATATATCTAACTGGTGAGATCAACCCTGAGTTAAGGGTTACGGAATCAGGTCGGTAAAAAGTGTGTCTTGATAAAGGAAGAGATAACATAAATACCTAACGGGTGTTTCCCGTCTACTGGTGACGGTCACCCAGCCTACCATAGGAAGTGACATGTGACAGTTTTGAGTGTCACAGTGTCAAATCCAGCACACCACCTAGGGTGGTGACCGGAGCCAGCAGCGAAACGAAGCAACAAACTCCCTACTCAACTTCAGGAGGAAACTGTAGCACAACTGGGGGCCTGTACTCTTGGTCAGGGCGGTCCCAGTCCACAGCAAAGATTGTCAGATACTGCTGTCAGGTGCCAAAACCCTAAACACAGCTCAAACTCAGAGAGCTCTTCTGCACATCTAGGAAGCTACTCTATAGCTAATCTCTAGGCAGGCACGGTGTGATCAATCTCAGCCACTAGAGGTCTTCGGAGCTGGCGGTCCGGCTCGGAGCAGCGTGAGGGTGAAGTAGTTCGTTGCCGGCCCCCGGGGCCGGTGGTGAATCATTCGTAGAAGAAGAAATTGTTGAATCCTCGATCACAGCCGCATGGTCACCAGAGCTCGGCTCCTCGTCATCGGACGAGTACGGCGGTGGCGGGTAAGGCGGTGACGGTGGAACATAATCAGGGTCGTCGACATACAGCCATGGTGGCCGCGGGACATTGCGGAGAGTTTGGAATCCCTGCCGCAGCTCCCGATACCGCGTCTGTCGATGCGGCGGGATAGCAGCCGTGCTCGCACCACCCACCGCGTCGCCAAGATCGCTACGAACCATTGCAGTTGGCGAAATTTCCGTAGTCGGGACTGCCGAGGCAGTCCACGTAGAACCACCGACCGGTGGAGCCGTGCATGTGCGCGCACCGGCACCACCGACATCGGCAACGGTGTGCGGCGCGGCGGTGGCACAAATCACAAATAGCGCACACACCAAGGATGAAGTGAGAAGAGACCTCCCGAAGCCCGGAATGGCGTTCCCACAGCCGTACCGTGGCCGCGGCGGTGCCACCGAGGCATCCTCGTCGTCATCGTCGCTCGCGGCGTAGGTCGCGGGCTTGTAGTCCTTCACGCGCTCCGGTGTCTCAACCGCGGAGAGCAAGTTCATGCTCGCGGCCGGTTCGTCGGGCGCCCCCAATGCAACTCCCGTGCTCTC
This sequence comes from Cymbomonas tetramitiformis, assembly GCA_001247695.2. Taxonomy (NCBI): domain Eukaryota; kingdom Viridiplantae; phylum Chlorophyta; class Pyramimonadophyceae; order Pyramimonadales; family Pyramimonadaceae; genus Cymbomonas; species Cymbomonas tetramitiformis. The sequence continues at coordinate 30,627 of LGRX02033571.1, read as the reverse complement.
AATGAAGTCGGCAAACGTGCGGGTGACGGGAGGGCAGAAGGGGTTCGGCGGACCGGTCCATTCCTCCTCGGATTCAACCGACGCGGGCGGGGAGTGCGCGGCCGGCTCCGACACCACCGGAAAGTCGGCAGTGAAGGTGTTGACGTTGAATGTTGAAGCCCCAGCCGCGTGTGCCATCTCAGAGAACTCGGTGACGGCGGACACGAGGACCTCACCGTCCTCCTCGCAGAACGAGCACGCGGAAAGATCGGTAAAGACCTCCGGCTTCCCGCCCGCAAGCATACAGAGGGCGTCGAATTCCACGGTGGCTACTGCCCCGCGCTCCAGTACTGTCACAAGTACTGTAGTAAAACCATTATAGGACCTTTTCAACAGGTTCCACGGGTAAAGTTACAGCTCAGAAAATTCATTTGGGACCCTTTTGAATTATTTTGAATGAGAGTGCAGGCTACAAGCAACTGTAGGTGTGAGTAAATCGTGTGTGCTTTCATGCTATAAAACACCTGAAAATTAATTAATTTCGAAAGTACTATGACAAGTACTTTGACTACGAAGGTGTTTTCGCTCGGTAGATGGCCATATATATTCGTATAGGGTGATAGGACTCTTCATTGGGATTTATTCGAAGTGTGCAACATGCATTGCCCCATGAGAATGCCGATATCCTGCCATAACCATGGCAACTATCGCCGCATGTGAAGAAAATTAATTTTTTTGGATGTTTTTCACTTATAAATTTTCGAGTTCCATCGCACCCCATCCCTGATTGTGATCCTATGGAGCGAAGGTCCGAGCACATTAAGGTCTCAAAAAATCAATTTTGATATCTACTTTGATGTTTTGCACACCCTAGTGCTACTTCCATCACACATCGAGCTCGCCGTGCCGTTTTCTTCTCGTGGGTATGCGCAGGCTGGAGCAAAGAAATGCCCCCCAAAATCAGGGTCTCCTTGTTGAAACCCAAAACGTCATAACCTCTTCGTTACTTAGAGTTGTGTGAGTTATGATATGATATTTCATGCACATACACTCCAATTGACTAGGAAACCTTCACACATATGGATATATAATGCATCCACGACTCAAACTTGATGACTTTGATCATTACCCACTACTTTTGCAGGGTCACCACACTAGAAAAATCCCCAAAAAATCATTTATCATCAAAAGTCGTGAATGATGGGAAATTTTCATCCTTAAGACCCTATAAGTGCACGAAAATCATTATAAGTTCATGAAATATATCAGAAACTCGACTAATTGCGGCGCAACGTAGGGTTGCCCTCTGCTGCATAAACGTATATAATCATATATATTGCACATCTTGCTATGATGCTTCGATTAAGGTCCAAAAAGGGCCTCGTAGTCCACAACATCGTTACACATCATCTCCGAGCGATACTCGGTACAAGGGTGCCCATCGGGAGAATCCATGGCATGCTACTTGTGTATGCGTACTAGTACACTGTCTGCTAGGCCCTGGCATCTCTTCATAACTCAAATATGCACCTTAGACATCGACCGGGGTCCCAAAAATGGGTCTCGTAGTCCACAACATCGTTGTACATCATCTCCGAGCGATACTCGGTACAAGGGTGCCCGTTGGGAGAATCCATGGTATGCTACTTGTGTATGCGTACTAGTACGTTGTGTGCTAGGCCATGGCATCTCTTCAAAGCTCCAATATGCACCTTAGACATCGACCGGAGTCCCCCAAAATGGGTCTCGTAGTCCACAACATCGTTATACATCATCTCCGAGCGATACTCGGTACAAGGGTGACCATTGGGAGAATCCATGGTATGCTACTTGTGTATGCGTACTAGTACGCTGTCTGCTAGGCAATGGCATCTCTTCATAACTCGAATATGCACCTTAGACATCGACCGGGGTCCCAAAAATGGGTCTCGTAGTCCACAGCATCGTTGTACATCATCACCGAGCGATACTCGGTACAAGGGTGCCCGTTGGGAGAATCCATGGTATGCTACTTGTGTATGCGTACTAGTACGCTGTGTGCTAGGCCCTGGCATCTCTTCAAAGCTCCAATATGCACCTTAGACATCGACCGGAGTCCCAAAAAATGGGTCTCGTAGTCCACAACATCGTGTACATCATCTCCGAGCGATACTCGGTACAAGGGTGACCATTGGGAGAATCCATGGTATGCTACTTGTGCATGCGTACTAGTACGCTGTCTGCTAGGCAATGGCATCTCTTCATAACTCGAATATGCACCTTAGACATCGACCGGGGTCCCCAAAAATGGGTCTCGTAGTCCACAACATCGTTGTACATCATCACCGAGCGATACTCGGTACAAGGGTGCCCGTTGGGAGAATCCATGGCATGCTACTTGTGTACCCCAACCTACCATGCGATTGATTTGTGTAAACACACTTGTAGGGTTGGGTTTAACCCGCAACTTATTACCACAAATGGCATCACGCCAACAGGCTCACACCCACAAACATCATTGGCCAACATACACCCCTTGGATATGTGTGGTCGCCCGGGCAATCTCGCGCCAAGAGCTACTAAAAAACAATTCTTAAAGATGGCCAACTGTTTGAACACCGAGTGCGGAAACCGCAATGTAACAAAAAATGCTACCCCCTCGACAATAGGCATCCAATGGGAAGGCGAAAAGTGGTTTAGAGGCCAATGGCACATAAGACAGTCATGTTTGGGTCACAAAGTCAACATAATATGAAGGGCAGCATGACCGTAGCCTTAAAAGACACCGAAAAAAATTATGGCGTGAAAGTACTTATCATAGTACTTTCCAGCTCGAAAGTACTATGACAAGTACTGTGGGGCAGTAGCCAACGGGGTCGCCGTTGTCGATGGCGTGTTGGAACCTCGCGGCCAGCACGGAGTTCTCGGCCTCCTCGGCGAAGGCGTAGGCCGAGAGCCCGGTCCTGCCCCCGTTCGGGCAGTCCCGGTGCCAATGCCTCGCCTTCCCCTTAGCACACACCTGATTTTGGCAGTACGGGATGGTTGCTCCGCTGTCGCGGTGGAAGGCCACCTTCCTGGAGACGGACTGAGACCAATTGCCCCCTTTGGGGAGGGGCGAGGCCGCGAAGCGGGTCTTGACGCGGCGGTCCGGCTTGTCCGCGCGAGGGGTAAATCCCCGTGGGGACGGCTCGGACTCGGCGGTGCCGAGGAATGCGGTCAATTGACGCTTCAAGTCGAGGACCATCGTCCTCAAGTCCGCGAGCTCGCCGGGTCCACCGGAGTCATCGGCGGCCCCCTCCATGAAATGCGTGCCGGGAGAGTAGCGGTGTGCGGACGCCGTGGCGGTGCCCGCCCGCACGTGCTCGGAGTAGCATTCACGCACCCATTGTTGAATCGTGAGGAGGTCGTGAGCGGCTCGTTGATCGTGGAGAAGCAACCGGGACACCACCGGCTGGTAGAAGACGGTGTCGAGGGACTTGATAAACAGCGCCTTCACGTCCTCATCTTGGAGTGTTGCCCGCGTCCTCGCAGCCTTCAGAGCGGCGTTGAAGTCGCCGATTTTGTCATGCGGGTCCACGCCCGCAGAGATGCGGATGCTCAACATGCCCGCTTGACCCTGAAAGGGGTCACCCGCCGGGATCATGCGGCGGGCAAACTCAAGCAGTACCCGCTTACCGTCGCTCGGGAAGGTGGAGTGCGAGGAGTCCATCCAGTCAGCTGCGGGTGACGTCTGACGTGGGGTCAACCATGAGCTCAAGCGCGGAGAACAACACGGCGTTGGCCTCCACGCGGACGGGAAGGGTAGCATTGTCCAGCAGGAAAAGTGGTGCAAAACCAATGTCCTCCGTGACAAATGCCGTCTGCAGCGCAGAGACCATCCTGGCGAAGAGTGCGGACGCGTGGCACTCAGTCCCTGAAAATCGCCCGTTCTTGTCCTCGAACAACTTCTGACGAACGGACTTGGAGACCTTCATGTCGAAGTGCTCCCGTTGAAGTGTACGCACCGAGGCTAGGAACGCAGCACCTGCTGAATTGGCAGCCGGCTGAGCTGCCGGCGGTGTGGCTGGAGTGTTGGCGTGTCTCGCAGCTGCTGAATCAAAAATCGTGGCTAGTGCGCGTCGGCGATTCGCCATGCTAGCGGTGGCTCGAGTAGAAGCAACCATAGTGAGAAGGACTGAAGGGGCGGAGTGAGGCAATGAAACGTGAGGTGTGCAGCAGTGTCGGGCGGCCAAGAAACGCGCGGGTCGTCGATACGGCAGCCGTGAGAGATCAAATAACTCCGGGAAGTCGTGTGGTAGCGGCGGCCAATACGCAACGGTGTGAGATCCAACCAGAAAACGTAAACCAGTCCAACGTTAAGCCCCGTAAGAAAATCGTTCTCCAACCGGTGCGGCGTGCCGTAAATCAACCCATAAAATTTAGGCCATACCCGTGACCGCCGGCACCCTCACGCGCGGAGCGCCTCACTCCATCCCAGGCGTCCAAGCTTAGCCACTCATAGTGGCAATCTCGCAGTGGCTAAATAAAGCGCAAGTGGGGCCAAACCTGGCAGATATATAGTTCGGCGGTAATATATATCTAACTGGTGAGATAAACTCTGAGTTAAGGGTTACGGAATCAGAACGGTAAAAGTGTGATAGATAAAAAAGAGACATACATAAATACCTAACGGGTGTTTCCCGTCTACTGGTGACGGTCACCCAGCCTACCATAGGAAGTGACATGTGACAGTTTTGAGTGTCACAGTGTCAAATCCAGCATATCTCTTACCAGCTATGGTGCGCGTGGCCAATAAAATCGGCTACCTTTCGGCTCCCTACTGGTTTAGCCGAGACAGGTATGATACGATATGTATGTGACGCATCCCGCCTATCTACTGAACGATGATGTATACCCCTGCCTGCGTTCATACCTGGCCGCCATTATTCGCCAGTCGCTCCACTCCTGTCAATTCTACCTTGGCCACAGACCAGAGAATTGCACATCTACCATTCAGGATCCTCGTTTACCACGGTTTACCAGCTCCGTCTCTATATTTATACTACATTGCGAAGTTTTATATCCATTTACCATTAGGCCACGACCATTTACCATTCCAGATCCTCGTTTACCACGCTCCGTTCTGAAATTACCAGGCTTTTACCATGCTTCAACCTATATTACCGCAAATTACCAATGATTTACCGTCAGTTATTTTTTTTATAAATATTTTAACGTTTACCACCTGATTACCGCCCCACATAGGGGCTTACCGCCGTTTACCACCAGTTTACCACATTTTAACACCAGTTTACCACATTTTACCACGATTCCTTCTCGTGCAGTGTACCACCGGGTAGTGGACACTAGACTCCGAAACCGTCCGAGACCGTTCCGGGTATATCTAGCTTAGGGTTTATTTATCTTATGAGTTTATCCACACAGTTCGGGAGTTTCCGATATCTAGTGAACTAGGATATTCCAGTAGATCCTGTCCCGTATGTATCGCCATCACTGACAGTCCACACGCACATGTGTGCGTGGCTGGTATGTATGCATTAGACATGTGATATATATATATATATATATATATTATCTGCATACTTACATTGATCATTTACACTTATTGATTGAGTGTAATGTCAATATATATCTGAAATAAGTACTGAGATAAGTACTGTGGTGAGTATATTCATGTATACTTACTGTGTGTCATCCTACTGGCACCTTCTGCCTGACTTAAAGCATGATATATATCAAATATTTCAGTATATTGTAATCGTGTATCTCATCATTATGGATGATGAGTAGTATGGTTGATTTGCACAAACAGCTCCGATGAGTGTCCAGTCTATGATTAACAGGAGAACAGCTGCCCATACCTAAATCTTGTGATATAGGACAGCTGAGCTAATTCCTGTCTAACAATCAAGATTGGCATCTTCTGCATGTTTGGATGATCAATATATTTATAACACTGGACTCGCAAGCTCTAGCATGTTATACATGTAAGTTGCAATATGTCGCAGTATCTAAGTCGTATGCATGTATAACCATAATGCCAAGCCGCTATCGTGATCAGGCTGGATATATGCATGCCAAGCCGTTATCGTGATCAGGCTGGATATGTACATGCAGTATATGACTATCACTTTCTAATTATAATACGATGATGTGTGATCATGTATACACTGGCATAATGCGTCATGTAGTGTGCGCATGCCGATCATGAAAGCGCCCAATACGGTACGATCATCACTGTAAATCACGCGCCATTTGAAAATACCGTAATGTGCGCTGTAATCCGATGATGTCATTTGTCCATAATCATCTGTAAAATCACACTATGAATACTGTGTCGACAGTTTTGATATTAGCGCGATGTTGATGTTCAGTATCGTACACAGTCGTACAATACGACTGCGCGCTTCATTTATGTGTGCGCATATACTGTATCTTGCGCGTCCATATTCTCGTTGCGAATGACGAGTATTGATGATGCTCGTTTTTATATGCGCGTCTTGTTCCTGCATATTGTAAAATGATGCGCTCTCTGCGCGTCTGTACAATTCATCAACAGGAAAAGTGTGCGATATGTGTATGAACACACCTCGCCGTCTTGGTCGTTCGCCGATATGCTGCGTATATTCAATCAAGCGCCTGATGTTCGATATTTTGCTGCGCGCTTTATAATCCGCTGCTGCAATGATATGTTGGCAATTATTGTCGCTGATGCGATTGCTGTTATGCGATATATGCGAACTTCGTTGCGCCTGTATACACTATATCAGAACACGTTTACGCTGCTTACACTCGAGTCTGTTCTCGGCTTGGGCGAATAAAAGAATACCACTATCACGGTCCTGGATGGACCAGATGTTTAGCACGGCTATTATAAAACAGTAATAGCAACGTGTGAGTATATGGTGGGTGTATGAGTGCAGCAGTCTGGCGACCAGAAGTGCGTGCTTGCGCCCAATGCTCCTCATATACTCTAGTGCTCTCACGCGTCGCACGCGTTACGTTGTGAACCCGAGAGCACTAGGTGAACTTGACGCATCGGCTAGACGATATAGCCATTGATGCTCGCATGCTGTTCAGTGCATGCTAGAAGCGAAAATGCGTCTTGACAGAACGATTCAGTTCGTTTTTTAAAGACGCATCTTGCTTCGCCATCTCGATGCCATATACTTGGCCTCTCGCCTTAGGTGGATGACAGACATTCTGACTGTACATGTCATAGTCGACCGTACTGACAATACTTGATGTTAGGGTTTGAAATCGGTGCGGGGATTTTCACTGTACGAGCCGGGTCAAATCATATATCGTCATGGGGCGAAAAGGCTCCACGACGGGATTTGAACGCATGAAGTTCGCTTCTCTAGTGCGACGCTCTAACCAACTGAGCTACGCGGAGGATGATGATCCTTTCGCGCATTTCAGTGGTACTCGTACAGATCGGACTGTTACAGATCGATGATCGACCATGCGTGTGACATCGACGACGACGTACCAACATCGCGACTGCGGGCGTCTGTCATCTTTCGATCCGTAACATATCTCCCCTCTTTAAAGTGTCGTGACCTCACGACATTCGTGTCGAGTTACGTTTCAGAGGTCCGACCTCATATGTGATGACGTGGCAGCCAACCTTGTCCGCTCGTACCGGGGGTTGTGTGGAATGTGTCCACGTCATCAGCGCGGGTCACATCGTGCCCATGCATACGCGATCGTAGCGCAGGTCACATCACCGTGATACCATCTGATAATCTGATATGATGGAAAGGAGATCAAGGGTAAGCCACCAGCTCAGAATCCTTTTCAGAATCGGAGACAGCCGCAGCAGAATCAGGGTGCTAAGGATGGGTCTGGCAAACTCATCAATACGATCAACACATTGGTCAAGGAACTGAAGAGTCAGCACAGCATCAATGCAGCAGTTGCAACTCCAGCTCCAGTTCCAGCTTCAGCTCCAGCTCCTCAGGGAAACTCTCAGGGTACTGCACAGGTACCGGTGTTGAGAGCACCCCGAGGGTAGATCAGCCTGAAGATGCCACTGAAGCAAGTGGCCGGGTTGAGAGTATCTCAGAAGAAGTCCTTTCCAGTCTGACATTGCAGTTTCAGCAGATGGACACTCCCTCAGAGCACATCGCACAGATGCAGTCTCAAACAGCACAGCTGAAATCACAGAAGAAGCTGTTGTTGTACAAAGGGAAAGTATATGGACAGAGTACTCACATTTTGGTAGATCCAGGAGCCACATCGTCTTTCATCGACAGACAGTTTGCTGCTCAGCTTGGTATAGCACCCACAGATTCTTCATCATTTTCAGTGGGATTGGCTGGAGGAAGCCAACTACCATGCACATCCTATCTTCCCAAGGCTACATTTTCTCTGGGCAAGTATAAGGATGCAGAAGATTTCTACATCATTGACATGAAACCATTCACTGTCATTCTGGGTCAAGATTGGTTGGAGAGGAGGAATCCACACATTGACTTTCAGACCAAAAATCTGACGATCACTAGGAAGCATTCATCAGGCTCCAGTATTCGCACAGTATTGTCCAGAGTTGAGCAGACTCCAGACTCAGATGACCTTCCTGAAATGGAATTGGTCAGCGCCACCACCATGAGAAAGCACCTTCGTCGGATTCGATCCAGTGGTTCGGCTGAAGAAGCCGTAGCTTATCTCTTCTTTCTCTCAGAGGTCGACGGTGAACTGGTCTTTACAGCATCAGACACAGACACCACTATGGAAGACCCCGAGGTCACAGCAGCACGTGATCAAGTGAGAGAAGACTTTTCAGACATATTCCAGGAGGATCTTCCAGCTGGTCATAGGCCAGAACGGTTTGAAGGTGGTTATCATAGAATCAACATTGAACCTGGGCACAAACCACCATCGCAGCCAGTACGTACCATCCCAGTTCCCATGATGGAAGAACTCAAACGACAGATCATCAAATATGTCGACTTGGGTATCCTTCGTCCGTCATCATCTCCATATGGATGTCCTATCATTTTCGCTCCTAAGCCAGGTGGGAAGTGGAGGATGTGCTGTGATTATCGAGCCCTTAATAACATCACAATTAAGGACACGTATCCATTGCCACCTCACGACACCCTTCTTGAACAGCTGAAAGGCGCACGATGGTTTAGCATATTTGACTTCAATCAGTTTTCCCATCAGATCCCTATACATCCAGATGACATTCACAAAACAGCTATTCGCACCAGATACGGTTCCTATGAGTGGACAGTCATGCCTTTCGGATTGACCAATGCTCCTGGCAACAGCTCTACGTGTAGGAAATCGGGCATTCTTCGACTTCATCGATCGGTTCCTTGTCATTTTCATGGACGATACCATCGTATACAGTCCGGATTTTGACAGCCACGTGAGTCATGTCCGACAGTTTCTCCAGCGTTGCAGAGAACACCAGTTCTTCATCAGGCCTTCCAAGGTGGAGTTGTTCGTCAGATCTATAGACTTCATCGGACATCACATCTCTGAAGCAGGCTTGTCCATCATCGAAGACAGAATCCGAGCAGTTATGGCAATTCAGCCTCCAGTGTCTTATGGTCCTACCGTTGGAAAACAGCCTCTACGCCGTATGGCTAAAGATGGCAAGTCATCCCTTCGGTCATTCTTGGGCATGGTCGGTCAATTTAGGAGATTCATACCAAAGTTCTCCAAAGTTGCCGAGCCGCTCAATCGTCTCCTTAAAGATAATGCAGAGTTTGTCTGGGAACTGAGCAGCAGCAGGCATTTGATAACCTCAAAAGTGCCATCTGTAACGCTCCAGTATTGCAGCTCCCAGATCAGAAACTGCCATCTATTATGGAGGTCGATGGATCAGGCACACACGTTGGTCAAGTGATACTCCAAGATCAAGGAAAAGGTATGAAGCCATGTGGCTATCACAGCGTCACTCTATCCGATACACAGAGACGTTGGCCTATTCCTGAGATCGAGTTATTTGCCATTGTGGAGGGCTTCCGATTCTTTCGCCACATCTTGTTGGGAGCTCCTGAGACCATTGTACGCTCAGATCATCAGCCACTGGTTTATTTCCAGACCAAATCCACACTGAGCCCCAAACAGGCACGGTGGTTGGATGAGCTCTCCGAGTACAACTTCCGAATAGAGCACATTGCTGGCGAGAAGAATAAGGTTGCAGACGCACTCACGCGTATCTCTACACTCTTTGAACTCACTGATTGTCTGAAACACATAGACATCACCGAGGTTCCAGTCATACCACCTACAGATTCTACATTCATTGCTCTTATATCTTCTTCATCAGCTCATCAGCTGCACGACATCATTATATCCGAATATGATCGTGATACATTTGCACAGACTATTTTGGCTAAGCTGACATCATCGACTTCATCACAGTCAGTCAGCAGCTACAGCTTCGAGCTCATTCAGGGGTTGATCTATCGTAAGACCATATATGGCAGACAGCTGTACATTCCACCAACAGCTAAAGTCCCCACAGATGACGGTGAGATCACACAGCTTCGCCACATTCTCCTTCATGAGTGCCACTCAGCCACTATTTCTGGTCATGTAGGCAAAAATCGCATGCTTCATCTTCTGCGTAGCCGGTATTATTGGCCAGGAATGACAACGGCAGCCATCAAGTACATTCGGGAGTGCCCCGTTTGTCAGCGCCAGAAAACGAGGCGACACAAGCCTTATGGTCAGGCACATATACGATATTCCGTGCCTAAGACAAAATGGCTAGATGTATCTCTTGATTGGATCACTGACCTGCCTATCACCACCAATGGGCACGACAGTATATTTGTGGTAATGTGCCAATTTTCTCATCGATGTCATCTCATTCCCTTCAGCATGACCTGGACAGCTCAGCATACTGCTTCTATCTATATGCAGCATATCTTCAAGCTCCATGGTCTTCCGAGGAACATCATCTCAGATCGAGACCCCAGATTCACCTCTACATACTGGCAGACACTGTGGAAATCTACTGGTACGAGATTGTCTATGACATCATCATACCATCCACAGTCGAATGCTGCCAATGAGAGGAGCCATGCCTTCATCGAGGATATCCTCAGGTACTTTTCAAATTGTTGATTCATGATTCGATTTCACCATCCTCTGGTTTATAAACTGATTAAGTAGTATTTTTTCATCCTCAGGTGTTGTTGCAATGATACTTCAGCCAATTCGTGGGAGGACAAGTTGCCTTTGGTGGAGTTTGCAATTAACAATACCGTTTCTGCATCAACTGGTTATTCACCATTTTATCTCGACTCGATGGCGCAACCACTTTCGCCTCATGACCTGGTAATCACTATTCCGCCAGAAGCTCCTGTTCCAATACAAAGAGCTATTCGAGATCATTTTGACCAGTACTCGGCTGTTCATGCCAACGCGGTAGACAACATTTCCCGAGCAGCAGAAATTAGCCAAGCCAGATTCAATAAGACTCACATGCCTCGGCAGTTTGCAGTTGGGCAGAAAGTTCTTTTACGGACCGAGTTTATTCAATGGACTGGTTTGACAGAGGCAGGCAGACACTTTAAGCAGCCATATATTGGGCCGTTCACCATATCCAAAGTGCTTAGCCATGGGCGTGCATACGAGTTAGATTTCGGAAACCTCGATATCCGTATTCATCCGGTACAGCCTGTATCCAGATTAGAGCTGTACAATGACTCGATCCAAGCACCTTTGCCTCTGCCACAGATGATCACCGAAGAAGGGCAACCACTGTTTGAGATATCACATATACTCTCGGATAAGTTCACTAGAGGTGTCAAATACTATTTAGTGCGATATGCAGGCTACGGCCCTGAGCATGACACCTGGGTCAAAGCCACAGAGCTGACCAATGCAGCAGACATTATAGCTGCCTATGAAGGCTAAACATTATATTAAGCCTCGTGCCCTTACTTCTTGTAATATATACTAATACATGTCGATCATCTATATAACCTTGCTCTTAATGTTTTATCATTATGTTGCATAGAAGCGGGAAATTGATCCTTCCTTGCTAAAGGTGTAGTGAGCCTTGTTCAAAATCATACCCTTGCACAGATACGCACACATGCGAGATATCATATCTGTGGATAAATAAAAACTGCTATATGCTACCTTTGCCAAAGCCGTGGTTTGTGATCGGATTCTTGGCCAGTCATCCGAAGCTACCGGAGATATCGACTGAGGTAGATGGAGTTGTGATCCTAAGTTGTGCTTGACAAACATAACTAAAGAAATTTCACATTAGTACGTGGCGAATCCATTCTCACTCATCGCGATAGATGTTCGTCAAAGCGTGCGTACTGGACCATATCAGAGTGAGCAGACCCGGGTAAGGATTATAATTCCAATCCCGTTAAGCAGGGCCACTCTCTTTGCAATAAAACAAGCCCCCGGTAAGATAACCACGGGCTCCCCATTGCCACCTATGATCCTCCAAAGTAGCTTAACCCCTCTTCCGGTAAGTCGATGTTGCCATTATGGTGTTGCCCGCCTTTTTTTGAATAACTCTCGTGTCCGTGGTCCAATTCGAACTTTAAAGATACCGCCGGAAACGTCTCGGCGAGGCGCATCGCGCTGCACCGTGCATAATATATTGTTGTAAACATGCACAAAGCGTTTCGGTGTCAAGTTACAAATTGCGATTGTTACATATGCTCAACATATTCTCAACTATAAACCCTAATATTGACCCTAATGTCGGCTCCATAAACCCTATAAAGTTCATATTCTAGGTCCACGGTCAAAACGAGGGTTGTTACATCATTAGGGCTTGTATAGCTTAAATGTAACTAACTTGTATGTGCCGGTTTTCATTTAACTTGGAATTTTATGCAAAATATTGCTTCTTCGCAATTTCCATACACATGTTTGAATGCGCCTTGATGCGACGTTTTCAGATCTGTTTTCAAAATTGTGATCGGAGGTCAAATGCCTTAACAAATCAAAATTGAGTACAGGATTTTCGATGCTTCGTTTTCGAAGCACATACCGGAAGAGGGGTTAAGGAGGGGAGGAAGGGTTGGGTGCACTATATCAGGTCGAGAATCGTGCGATTATAAATCGTTAAATCGTGGGATCATCGTTCGCAAAGAACGACGGCTAGCGCAAATAATCCGTAACGTAGACTTCGGATGCTTTGAATCGTCACTCTGACGCACGATACGTATGGATCAATCAGTAATCCAGCCTCAATCTGCATCACGAAACGCAATTCATTGAACCTTGAAACGTCACTCTGAAATACGATACGAACTTCAAAGGGGGCTACATCCTGAGAACTGTAAGGTGAGGGACTAAAGTGGACTCAGTTCCCCCCAATAACCTAAAAACACCATGAGGGACGCCTCAAATCGGTGTAAGAAGACTAGTACCAGCAAGACGCGACAACAACAAAGACATCATAGACATATACTAAGGTATGCCCGTTGTGAGGTCACAACTCTTTTAAGAGGGGAGATCTGTCAAGGTCATGACCGATGACATACATGTCATACATGTCATACGTGTCATACATGTCAGACATGTCATACCATACAAGATCATGACCGATGACATATGTGTAATACATGTCATACGTGTCATACCTGTCAGACATGTCATACCATGTCATGTCATGTCATGTCGAGTCGTGTCATATATTATTATGACAGTCGTCAGTACGGTCGACTATGACTGTACATGTCGCTAGATGATAAGTCACAGCATCTGTCATTATTCAAGGAAAGACTTGAATGACCCTGTCATCGAGAGTTCGTATGTCGAACTCGAAGATGGCAAAGCAAGATACATCTTGAAGTACAAACAAGAACCATCTTGGCTTTAAGCATGTGCGGAACACGCATGCACAGTATGAACGAACTATTCGTTATCACGATACTGGTCGTTCAACCTACGTCTCGGGTTCACAACCCAATGGCGGTACTATCTATGATGATAGGAGACGTATGGTGTAAGATGAGGAAGCGTTGGGCTTCAAGCAGATCTTCACTCAGAGACTGCACTCATCACCCGCTATTACTTTCACTTGCGTTGCTGTCCAACTTCGCAGTGTTAACTTGTATATTGATAATATATTCACGGCCTGTTTATCTCGCCGTATCACTTGACGACTGTATGTCATTATGACACATGACATGGCATGACATGGCATGACATGACATGACATGACATGACATGACATGCCAGGTATGACATGTGTGACATGTATGACACATATGTCATCGGTCATATCCCTGACAATATCTAGCTTAGGGTTTATTATCTTATGAGAGTCTATCTATATTGAGTTCACTAACTGTCTGATATCTCCGAACTAGGATATTCCAGTACCTGGTGGTGCACCAGGTGGTGGTCCCATGATGGCTTCTGGGACTTCTTCAACTGGCTAGCATCTAGATGTACACTGCGGCTGCAGTGTACGGCACTCCTTTGTCAACAACAAAAAACATTTTTCAATGACAGACAACTTTTATTTGTTTCAACGTTTTCACAAGCAGCATCCTGAGTTTGTTGCTGCACTGATTTGAGATTAGGTTTGCAGTTGTAGCAACACGGATTTATCAGAATAGCACAGTAGATTTAGCCGGGCCGAGTGCCTTAACATTTCCTGTTGTATACTGCTGACAGTGACGTTCTAACCCACTCTCCAGATTGGAGGTGGTGTGCCGGGATCTGGGTGGGCAGCCCTGTCTGAGAGTCTCAGCTCAGGCTCCACTCAGACCCAAGTCCAATCTGAGTCTGTCTAGAACAGAGTACGAGTAGTAGTACAACGAGCTGTGACCGTTCGAGGTTTGTTAGTTCTAGGTTATCAATTCTGTCTAAGTAACTATTTCGATATACTTATCCATACCAACAATTACCAAAAACCCTGAATTCTGACTGTTAGTGAATATTATTCACCCGTGATATACCGGTAGTATATCAGTAGATTTCAATGGGCGATACCAGGCTTCGCCGGGGGCGCAAACTTTGGACCGTCACTTGAACAAAGCTAAGAATTTTGTTGAACACCGGAAATGCCCCGGCACCGGCGCGAAGAATTTTGCGGTGAAACAAACGAGAAAAGTAAAAGGAAAGAAATAGAAGAAAAACCCCTACTTGACCTCACGTGACGTGTGAGGAGGTTTTACATGGTGAAATGTAGACGATTGGCCCATGTGGTGTGACTCCTTGCTATTTCCAGAACATGGCACATAGGTATCATGCTGGAATTCATTGTAGCTCTGGCACATGCCACTCACAGAGTGATAATACGTGGCCATTGATAGCAATCCTGTCTGCTTTTATGGAAATACACACTAGATGGCGCATAATGGTTGGAGATATGAATAACCGTCATACAAGTTATGTGCTGAGGAGAAAATAAGGAAGCCCACGTCCAAGGCGCCATGCATAGCATTTTAGAGCTCTTGTTGAGCCTTACGCCACTCAAGGGCAAGCAAAGATTGGAATCAAGCTGCCTATCCCTACCACTCTTCCCCATGATGATAGGTGAAGACCCAAGAAGAGAGCCTTTATACCCACCATTGAACCGCGATAATAGGAAGCTTTCTCCC
The DNA here is from genome assembly GCA_001247695.2 of Cymbomonas tetramitiformis. NCBI lineage: Eukaryota > Viridiplantae > Chlorophyta > Pyramimonadophyceae > Pyramimonadales > Pyramimonadaceae > Cymbomonas > Cymbomonas tetramitiformis. The sequence goes on along the minus strand of LGRX02033571.1, from coordinate 15,112 downwards.
TATCATCCAAAGACCAAACAAAGTCTTGAACTCTGGATCAATCCTCCACGTAGTACTTCGCAAACAAGTTCTCGGGATTCGTCATGGACTTGAATTCAAGCGAGTTGCCTGCACACATGCACTCCATCCCATGCAAACTTAGGGCACTGACTTGGCAAATCAAGGTTACAACCACTTCCCCCGCTCCGCACCCACTCTGCATCCAAGCAAAGACACTGCGCTTACATAAGTTTTTGTAAGAAAGATAGCAGTCTGCGACAAGAAGCTCGACCGCCTTATTCGCGTTGGTGAAGACAGTTTCCGTTGTTGCCACACTATAGAATGTGACAGGAAGGGCACTGCACCCAAGACAAGAGTCGAGCAACTTTGTAATACCCTCGGATCACTCAGGATATTGTCCTTGGACAAAGCACATGAGAATGTGTATATTGCCATATCTGCAAGAAGGGGAAAACTTGCTGTGGATGTGGTAAAAAGTGTTCAGCCCTCTTATTTATGGACATATCTTGACATTCGAATGGACTGAAGAAAATATCAATCAAGTTTAATATGTCCTATGTGGAAGTAAGCCTCTCAAAGACAACCAACCCGGAAACACATTCCTTGGGGCCGCATCAAGCTCACATACGCTGGTGCACCCGCTCATACAGGGGGCTCATAGAGGGGATTCTTTGAGGGGTGAGGACTTGCAACACCCCACGTTGATTATCATACGAAAGGGTACGTAATCCTACCTGACTAGGACTATGGAAATCAAAGAGAATCTCAACGAGGGGTTACATGACCTTACCAAGCCGACCCTCCCAAGCGATCCTCTGAAGGAGTGTGCCGACCCACCTGAGGGATCCTTGAAGAACATGGTCCACTGCTCCCCTGGAGCTCCGACGAAGCGAAGGTGCGGCTCAATAATGAACTCGATCCCGGCCGCCTTAACCCGCGCAGCTAAGTCGTGGAAGTCCTCTTTGTTCATGGCCAGGCCGAAGTGTGGAACCGGTACAGGATCCCCATCTGTAGGCGCTAACACCAACAGGGTGAGCGACTGATTGCAGTAACCAGATCGAGTTTGGAACCTGATTTGGCCGACGCATCACGCAGGCCGAGGTCATGCTCTGGCCGACACACCAAGCAGAGCCACTTGGCAGGTCCTACGTTGGCAAACGCAACAAGCGTAGTCAGGTCGTGTTCCGCACAGAATACCCGCCAAAGGCAAGTCCAAGGGTGTTGTCATACTATTATGTGCCAAAAGCTTTTTTTTTGGATGGGCCCTGCCTTTGTTACTGGTGCCTTAAAGGAAGCTAGACGGACCTACAGGGTTTGAGATCGAGGAGGCGTTGTATCCTTCCACACGGTGGCACACAACCTGCGACACAACAAGCCGGGATTCAGCGCGCACTCCGTACGTGGGATGGGATCAAGTCTGGTCGCCTCGTCATACGGACTAGGCCATGAGAGCGCGGGAGAGTTGGGGTGGTAAGACAAAAGCACGCTTTCAAGTGCTCAACGACGGTGATGCAAAACGGTGGAGAAAGGTCATCCGCCCAGCGTTTATGGCATCGAAGTGGGGCGAATGACATAAGCCAGAATTCAACATCGAGAGTCCCAGATTTGAACCGCGAAAGTTCAGGCTTAAAGTCGTTCCGCCTGCATTGGAGCTTTAGCGGTTCAAGGCTCAACTCGGGCCTTAACGCCGTTGGGATCCCACGATGGGGGTTCTGCACAGTAGGCCTCAGCTAGGGTTTCACCGGCTTTGGGATCCAACACAGGAGCACCGTATTCGGGGCTTTCTCAACAAAGGAATCCACGCAGGGACATTGCCACCCACGGATTTAATTCTATAGTTTGACAACATTGTGGCTCCACTCGGAGTTTATCTACACGAGGTCAAACAACGCCTTCGCAAATTGATAGTTGATTTCGGAGTTTTAGGCATGTGCATGTGACACATTTAACAAATGCCTAGTACGTAGTGATACGCAACAGCGCTTCGATGTAAGGGGACGGCCAGAACACGGATTCTACGCTGAGTCTTCGTAGCTTTGTCAAGCGGATTGATTGAGAGCGCAAGAGCACCGCGCATACCTGATGACCATATCTGCACATAGAAAGAGCCCCAGCACCCGGAGTCAAGATTTTCTCTGGCCGCTGGTTCGAAAATTAAGGTGATCTTTGGGGAACATGTCACACCGTGATGAGCATGCCTATGTACGTACAATACAAGGACAGACGAGAAATTAAGCAGCAGACATAAATTTCCCGAGACATCTTCTGACACGGCAGACGCGTTGCCAAAGGATAGGTGCTCTGCAGTGAACCCTGGTTGGAGAGACATCCAGCCTGAAACAGGCCACGCTAGGAAAATAAACCTTTCAACTGAAAGGTAAGAGCAAAAGTGAGGTGCTTACAGGTTGAAGTCCACCCATGTGGCGGCTGAGCGACCTTCAGGGCATCCCAACATCCTGCAAGGTGAAAAAAAGGAACGTGTTTGAGAAAGCAGCTCAACCTGAGGCGACTTCAAGTCACAGCAACCGAAGGTGCGTTAAGCTGGCTGTTCGACCTGCATACGAACACGCGTAGACAGTGCACGTAATACTGAAGGGACCAAGTCAAAACAGAACTATCCGTCTCCAGGCCCTGGAAAAGCGGCGTGGAATAGTTCCGGGAAATACCCTCCATAAAACTCCCGAGCTTCCTCCACGTCTCGCACTGGAAAAGCTAGGTGAAAGGGTGTAAAACTTGCGGCGTTGGGTTCAACTTCGGATTTGGAGGAAACTGTGACCGAACGCTTGTAACTGCGAGGCACTTGCGCGAGGCCAGGGGATTGTAGGAGCTTGACTACAGTACGGCTTTGAGTTCTTTCGGCACAATACACCCTGGGGTCCACGGAATTGGGCACACGATGATTATAAGATGCGCCCACGCGCACCTTACAAACGCAGATTTTCATGATGTGAGACATGTACACTAATTTTCTGAACTGGAAAATGAGGCTTGTGCACACACGTTCACACGACAGTCGGGTGAAAACCAGTTGTGGATTTGTCGCACTCTTGTGTAGGGCTCGTCAGGTTTCATGATTATGATTTATATGATTTTGATTAGTCGAAAAGCAAAATTGAAAAAACAAAAAAACTGGATGTTATGTGTCACACGACAGTCGAGTGCAGTGCAGCGAGCGGAGCGAGAGGTGACATGCATCTTGCTTTACAGGTGTGATTATTGGGTAGCTAGGGTAGCTAGGGGGGGTCCGTAGGGTATAGGTGTGTCACATACATTAACTTGATGCATGCAATCGTCAATCGAATGACTTAAATTAAATTTTACCCCGGGGACCCCAAATTGGACCCCGGCTACCGAACGGTCAATAACATACCACGTCCCGCGAATCACAAAACGACAGGCAAACGTCCAAAGATTCAACCTGAACTAGCACCTAGCGAGATGGTCAGGACACTCACCCTACCCCAATGATCGAGACAATCTATAAATCCTAACAAGTAGCCTCCGCGCACTCCACGGCCGTCACCTTCCGCTCCCCGCATCCTACCTGCACCACCCTCATGGGATTAGAGACTTTCCCCACCATAAGGTGGGGGTCTATGTCTCCTTCTGTCCCCCCTTGGAGAGTGTTGTGCAGCATGTGTCACTGTCTGTGACCTGCAGTGCAGTCCGTTGATGAAAGGACTAATATATATATATATATATCATATATTAGTCAAGCCAAACAGCGGAAACAGTCGGATGCATACATATATCAGTCGGATATATACATTAGGTCTTCCATCAGGTTATGGACCCTTACCGCTTTCCACTGCTACAAGATTCGTTAGCAAGATCGCTTCGCGCCCGGCAATTCCATCTATCCGACATCTTTTTAGTCCGACATCTTCTTAGTACCGACATCTTTCTAGTACCGACATCTTCCGACAATTAACTGCCGACATCGACCGCCTTGCCTTCGCACCGGTCACCCCCGACATCCCGACATCTTTAGTATCGACATCTACCGACATCTAGCGCACTTTTACGTGCGTAACCGACATTTACCGACACTCTGGCCAGCAACGCCTCTGTTGCCGGAAGATTGGCTTATCGTACGACGGTTTTGACGTTACCACCGTGTTCCTCGTCGAAATCTGCCCCAATTTGACTTTTTCATTGTTGGAAATTGATAAATTTGCGAAAAGTTACGTTTTCCCTGGAAACCTAAACTCCTTATCTTGCAGATTTTACAGCCGCAGCTGCATGGCTTCTTTGCGGCAGCGTGCGCGCATGGGCGCGCTGAGATCTGCGCTTGAACTCCTTCGAAGGTAACAATTTACCGCTGGTTGCAGTCTGGTGGTGCTTGGTGGTGCTTGTGCACCAAGCACCAACATCGACACCAGCGTTTGCAACAACATCGACAACGAGAGCTCTGACTGTGACGACTCCGACTCTCCGCATTTTTCACCATTTACACATACATCTTGTGCGCCCCCTGGTCGCCATCTGGTGGTGGCTGGTGGTGCCGCCGCACCCCCCCCACCTTGCCCTAACGCTGGTTTTCCCTACATTCTGGGAAAACCAGAAGACGCGTCTTCTGAACGTCTTCTGAACGTCTTCTGAACGTCTTCTGAGACGTCTTCTGGGTCCAGAAGACACCCAGAAGAAGTCCAGAAGACGTCTTCTGCGCGCATTCTAATGTCTACCATCTTCTGGTTTCCAGAAGACGTGCAGAAGATCTTCCGGGAAGACGTCCAGAAGTTATCTTATGGACGTCTTCTGTATGACTTCTGTACATCTTCTGAATTCCGGAAGATGTCTTCTTGATATCTTTTAGGTGTCTTCTGTACATCTTCCAGGAAGATCTTCTGGACGTCTTCCAGAACTCAGAAGATGGTAGACATTAGAAGTCGCGTAGAAGACGTCTTCTAGATGTCTTTCGGATATCTTCTGGAACCCAGAAGACGTATAGAAGACATCTTCCGGAATCCAGAAGATGTACAGAAGTCATGCAGAAAACGTTCAGAAGATATCTTCGGGACGTCTTCTGGACGTCTTATTATATATATACATATCAATATACAGACATTAGAAGACGTCCAGAAGATGTCTTCCGGACGTCTTCTGCACATCTTCTGGGACCCAGAAGACGTCTTCCGGAATCCAGAAGATGTACAGAAGACGTCCAGAAGACATCTTCCGGACGTCTTCTGTAACTCTACCAAAAGTCAATATACGTATGCGTTCAGGTTACACGCATGCAGTTCGTTGGCAGGATGATACACATGGAACAAAGAAGAAGGTTTTTTTACAAAGCTATTTATTTACATATTTACAGTTTCAATCATCAGAACCGTCTTCACTGTTACTAGCACTAGAAAGGATTTCCTTCGTCGGAGACCCCGCTTGGGAGCTGGTGGTTTCGTAGGCCCGATGCAAGTTCTCCTTGAAGATGGGGCGGAGGTGGCTGATGGGAACCACCAGGCCCCACTTTGACTTGTCCCCGAAGGGGTACGTCTTCTCCTCCATCGCAGTGAGAAGTTGGGACCCGAGGCCACCCGGCCCGGCGATCTTGTCGTTCGCCTTGAGGCCCTTGCCGTACATCTTCTCCAACCCGACAAAGGCCATTTCCATGCCATTTTGCCAGGCGGACAAGAGCAACGGGGCGTTGTCAAAGCCAACGTCGTCCTTGTCTACGGCCAAAGAGAGCACCTGGGTGCAGTCACACAAAAGTTTACGATCAGCTGCAAATGTCACTTACGTAATTAAAGAAACTAAATACATATCCAGAAGACGTGCGGAAGATACCCAGAAGACATATGTGATATCTTCTGGATATCGTGTATTCTAAGGGTTGTGCTTGCAGAACCATACCTTGATGCCAACATAGTCGCCTTTCAACCGAAGGCCGGTGACCGACTTCTTTTTCGTTGTATACGACTTCAAGCCATGGGCGGCCACATCCTTTGAATTGGGTGGGTGCGTTATCACCCCCGTGAGAAGGGGCATGTCCGCGGTCCATATCGCGGACTTCCCCTTCTCGTGGTAGAACCCCGTGGGGAGTATCTCCGGATCGTTCACCAGAGACTCCACCACGCAGTACAATACCACGTGGCTACCCACCTCAAACCCCTCTTCAGCATCCTCCGCCACCGCCTTCTTCTTCCCCTTCGGGTCCTCCGCCACCGCCTTCCCCTTCGGGTCCACCGATGCCGCCTTCCCCTTCGCCTTGTTGTCCTCCGCCACCGCCTCCGCCACCTTCCTAACCTTAGAGCTGCCCGCCTTTTTTTCCAGCTCCTCGATCTGCGTCTTTGACTCCAACTCGAGCTGCAAGCATGCCGCCACTGAAACAGGCATATGTTAGTATGTTATACAAGAAGACACTCAGAAGACACTAAGAAGACACTCAGAAGACAGTCAGTCATACTTGCCTATTAGCTAAGCCCTATTAACTAAGGAAGCCGTGCAGAATACTCTCAAAACGTCTCTGAGGTGTCCTGGTGACGTCTTCTTGGTGAGACAACAAAACAGCATCTGGAAAATGGCGAGGCGATCCGGGATCGTTCTTTTCGTGATCCGGAACGGGATCGATCCCGGGAGGGAAGTTTCTTACGGGATCGATCCTGGAACGCCCCGGGTACGGGAACGATCCTGGAACGCTCCAGGTACGGGAACGATCCTGGAACGCTCCAGGTACGGGAACGATCCTGGAACGCTCCAAGTACTGGAACGATCCTGAATCGATGGGGGGACACTCATGATAAGTCCAAGGGTCGATTCAAGCATTCAAGGCAAGTACCATGAACCGCACATTAAAAAAAAGGTAGACTTTCACAAGGCTAGAAAGCAGGAGGCAAATTCAAAAAGAAAAAAATCAACAAATCCACATAAATAGATACACCTTTGAGTACACAAGCTACTTCATTTGCATATGTTCATACGGTCTCCACTAAGATGGTATCACTGGCTATTATACTCTTCTTCTTTCTCATCTATACTTCCCACTCCTATAGCGTTTTGGTGTTGGGGTATTTTTGTCAAAGTTGCAAGCCACTTGGTTGGTTGCGCAAGCTTCACACGCGATTGTGTCGTATTCCATCTTTTAACTTGGGTAAACATTCTTGAATACTCCTTGCTGAAGGTGTTTGGCACCTCTGTCTGCACATGCGATAGTGCCACAGTGAGTAGCAGTTGAAAAGAACTCATGCGCAAAAAACAACAAAGGGTAAATAAGTACTTACCACAGCTTGTGACTTCGTGCACGAGTTCTCATTTATTTCATACTCGACGGCCTAGTCTTTCAAGCTTGGGCCACTGGCCATCTGGCTTCTAGAGTTTTCTTTCCCTTTTCTTCTATTGCTCGTGCTGAATTTTTTTGTCTTATTATCCGCATTTTTTTCTTTTTGGGAAGGTGATGCTTGCTTGTTGGTCTCCGAGTAGCGCACGTCCATGTTTTGAGTGGCCATCCTGAGGAACGAATCGTGGTAAAGCTCAACACACATAAGCTGACATGCTGAGCTCAACTGAGAAGCAAAGCAAAGCAAACAGCAAAGTTGGGCAAAGCTGAGTCGAGTTGAGCAGAGCTTAGTCGAGTTGAGCTAAGTTGAGCTAAGTTGAGCTAAGTTGAGCTTAGTTGACACGCTGACAGGAGCAAAGCTGACACGCTGAGCTGATATAAGCTAACAAGCTAAACTAAGCGGAGCTGACAAACCGAGTTGAGCTGACACACAGTTACAGGTACGGGATAATACAAGCATAGACTGGAATATGTGTGTATATGTGTGTGCCTGTTGTGTTATTCCTATGCTAGGATACGCGTGTACCTCTCTGTGCGTGTGCTATGCCTGTGGTAGGATATATGTGTATCTCTATACCACTGTTATGCCTGTGATAGGATATGTGTGTTTTTTTTTCAAAAGCTAAGCTAAGCTAAGCTCAAAAGCTAAGCTCAACTCAGGCGTTGAGTTTGGCGCTAAGTGCTGAGCTAAGATAAGCTGAGCTGAGTTGTTTTCACTCATAGAGTTGAGGTGAGTTGAGTTGAGTTGAGCTGAGTTGAGCTTAGCTGACACGCTGACGTGAGCGAAACTGACACGCTTAGCTGATATGAGCTCAAAAGCTAAGCTCAACTCAGGCGTTGAGTTTGGCGCTAAGTGCTGAGCTAAGATAAGCTGAGCTGAGTTGTTTTCACTCATAGAGTTGAGGTGAGTTGAGTTGAGTTGAGTTGAGTTGAGCTGAGTTGAGCTTAGCTGACACGCTGACGTGAGCGAAACTGACACGCTTAGCTGATATGAGCTCAAAAGCTAAGCTCAACTTTGGCGTTGAGTTTGGCGCTAAGTGCTTAGCTAAGATGAGCTGAGCTGAGTTGAGTTGAGTGAATGCGTAATAGAGTGAGTAATGAATTTTTAGTGAGTGGTCCGGAGTGTGGGTTGTGAGGTTATGAGAGCGAATACAATTACCTTAATGCACGTTCGTTCTTCACAGTCCCGCTCCTTTGAAGTTTCTGCCTTACCATACCCAACACCCCATGCTGTGTGAGAATGGCTTGGTTCCAAAACCTCAAAGAACATAGTGAAAAATAACATGCTTATCTTGATCTTATGTAAGACCAGAAAGTGCGCAGTACCATACCATACTTTTATAGTAATCACACATATCCTAAAAGATCTAAAACACGGGAGCACATATGTGGAAAATTATTTTTGCATCAAAATATTACACCTCTTTGTGGCGCCACGGGAGACAAGTGGTCACAGACACAAGAGTGTCAGACCTACTCAAACCCAAGATGCCATACATCACAACAAGGCCAATACCTTGTTGCTCGCGGATCAAGGGCGCTCCAAACAAACCCGCAGACCAAGGGTGCAGGCGCCTTCTTCTACAAGAGTAGAAAGCGTGACCACAATGGTTCCTTCAATGGCGCAATCACCAATGTGTGGCCAAGGGAGTTCGTTTTTGCAACGCCACAAAGGAGGTGTAATATTTTGATACCTATGCTAAATGAAATATTTCTCATAGGGTTGCAGGATTTGCACCGACCAAATAAAATATGCAAACAGCTTATGTGAAAACCGAGCTTACAGTTGATATTCGTTATAGAATACTAAAAGTCAATAGCTAAAATAAGTCTATACATTAAAACAAAACAGTTTGATAAAAAGAAAATAAAGAAAATAAAAAATAAACCACCACTCTAAGTGGGGAAGGATTACCTAAAGGGAATCCGGCCCAGTTCGCCTAACTATTACCCAGCAGTTCAATCGCAATGGTTCCACCGCGAGCTGCGAGCTGGTTCAGGCACAAAGGATTGCACAATAACAGTGTCCTCCCCACTGAATCGCATATTTAGACTGAGGAACTCTAGGTTCTACCTACAGTGAAGGCAAGGAGCGATGTTGTTGTCCTAGGCACAGCAGTTCAATCGCAATGGTTCCCGCGAGCTGGTTCAGGCACAAAGGATTGCACGATAACAGTGTCCTCCCCACTGAATCGCATATTTAGAATAAGGGGAACTCTAGGTTCTACCTACAGTGAAGGCAAGGAGCGATGTTGCTGTCCTAGGCATTCAGGTTTTTTTGTGAAGGACAGATGCAGTTTGATGCCTTACACGATTCTTATTAAAATCTAAAATCGTGTGACTGTGCAAGAAATACTAACCAGCAAATTGTGCCGACAGGACAATTGAAAGCAAGTTTATTTAAGTGCAAACTAGTCTAGCAAAATCATAATTGCATACTATTCGAGCAACTTGTCACGAGGCATATACCTGTGTTGACTATGCAAGGCCATCCCTCATCGAGTCGTTGAACAAGTGAAAAGCTCCCTGCCGTCACTATCCCGACACACACCCGACTCTCTTAATTAAAAGAAAGACTAAACCAAGTGCGATGCAATAAAAAGCTCAAACAAGGACAAGAGCGTACCTTAAATTGGCTGGGTTGGGTTTCACCCCAGGGCGTGCCGAAGGCTAACGCACTCCCAGCCTCATTTGAGCGAACTGTCTATCTAAAACAAAGTTCGCATCGTCGGACCTTAAAAACTACAAGCACCTATATCACGATACTCGCTATTTATGCAAGTGCAAATCGCGCTACAAGTTGCACTGCTACTAACTGTAGTAGCAATGACTGCAAAAGACATGCTACGGAAAGCATGGAGACATACCTTAGATTCCCAGTGTTTCCACACCACCAGAGCCCAAAAGCAATTGGGGTGGTAACTGGGATCGGTGCGTCGGATATTTATATCCCGCCTCCTCGCCAAGAGCCATGGGGCGGTTGTTATGCAATTTTGAGTTGCGACACTTGGAACTTAGACTGGGCCTTTTTAGAAGCTGAAAAGGCCCAGTTTTTCACGATCCAGTAAAAACATGCAAACAGGCACACACACTTGTAAAATTCTATCGAAGAATTCAATTTGAAAGCACATTTTCCAACTAGCTAGCCTAAAGGCAGATAACGCACACAAAACAAGTACTTAAAAATCACTTAATCATCACGTAACGTGGGAGCTCCTAGCCCCACATCAAATGTCGAGCGTCCCTATACCAACTCACCTGCCCTTCAGGATATCACAATGAATCAAGGTGCGCAGGTAGATGCACCTTTCCGATCATGCTAAAAGGTTGTGAGCGCACCTGGCGGGAATGGTGTCCGCTCATTCCGTGGGTGACCAACGGCCATGGACCATTTTCAAACGTGCTCATGGACTTCAAATTGCGAACACTGTAAGTGAATTACGAAAGGAAAATAGGTGCGCAGGCGGGATCTACTCTCAAAATTTCGTTCGAAAATTATGGGGTAAATCATAGTTTTGGGCAAGCGACAAAGTGCGTGGGTGTGTGGGTTACGTAAACACCAAACGCATCTTGCTTGCGGCGACCACGCAATGACCAACCACCTGCGGAAAATATACGGTACGCGAAAATATCAGAAACTATTTTATACTAGCAACACAATACAATCAAATTATTTAGGCTGATCTAATCAGAGTTTGCAGTGTGGTTTTCGGCTCCGTGCTTTCAAACTTCGGAGACGCACGTAAGACTAAATGGGAAGTCAAGAGCTCACGATACTGTGTCCATGCGCCATGGCGCGCCAGTGACATTTCTGCTGACATCTGATGTCATTGACATTTCTGATGTCATCGATTACTGGAACGCGAAGAAACGGTGCAGTGCGTTCGGGATTTCCGATGACGGTTTACGATCCAAAGCGAAACGAGAACGCGGATCGCGGATCATCACCATCGTTATGAGCACGCTCTCAGGCGATGCATGAACGGGGATCGTGACGTGTCGTCTTTGTTACACGAGCGCTCCGCAACGGGGGGGAACGGGGAACAGTCGATTACGCATTCAGAACTGAACGCCGAATTCCAGATGAGGTGAAACAGAAATTAATTAAGCAAATTAACGTACCCATCTCATCCTTCGCCTCACCGTCCAAGGCGTCCAAGGCCTTGGCGGGCAGCTCGTGCAGCACCAACCCGTCGATGCTGAGCAACGCTGCCTTTTTTTCCTCGTGCGTTGGGTACTTGGTTCGGGCGTCGGTCTCAATGACCAACGCCTGAATGGCGTCCGTGTGCTTGCGGTAGTATGGGTGGGCGGTCCGGGAGGCTTGCCAAACCCACTTTCCCTTTTCGGTGCCCCTCCCCGACACACAGGTATACACCCCATACCTCCAAAATATTCTAAAATCGCAAATCATGTTCCTGAGGCGCCTGCTCACATCACGAACATCGTAGTCGTCGCTGCAGGCCAGGACTTCCTCCCTGAAGGCCGTAGCCGCAAACGCTTGGTCCGTTACGTTAAGCAGCGGGTCCAGCCGCCCGTCGCAAATCCGCTCCACCATGATGCGGGTGAAGTCCGCTTGGAAGTGGAGCCCGCCCGTCTTGGACAACTTCTTCTTGGACTCCCCGCGTTGGTTTCCCCCACCGCCTCCGCTCCCCTCCTCCCCATCCCTTGCTACGAGCCACTTGATGAAGTTTTCGTCGCTGGCGTTGCCTCCCACCGCCGCGACGAACGACTCAAACTTCTCCCGGAGGTCACCCTCCTTCACCCCGCTGGCATTCTTTCGTTTCAAGGAATTAGACATTTTGTTTTCTGAGTTCTTTAAAAAGTCAAACTGTGCTGGAAGTATCGTAAACGGGTACTTTTTAGCGCCGCAAAGATGCCTGGAAGACGGGCAGAAGGTCTTTCGCGTGTCTCTGACGCATCCCGTTCCGTACCCCGGTGATCGTACCGGTATCGAAACGACACCAACGTTCAAACAGTGCCGTCGATCAGCGAGCCCCTTTACCTATCGCGTCGGATCGGTCGAGTGAACTCTAGATGGTTTTTTACGGGAAAATCGAGGACTCTCAACGGTTTCGTACCGAGTTCGTACAGTTCGTACAGTCCGAGTGGTGGGGATGACCTGTTGCCCGGTCTTCGGGCCGTGAGGCGGCGGTTCAAACTCGCCGTGGGGCTGATGCGACATGAGCCGAACGACGTGTAGTGATCGGGCGCCAATAGGAGCTAATGACGCTGGCGTCTTTAATTAATTAAGGCCCTTCAGACGCCATACCCTTTTCCGATTTGCAGTCTGGAGTTTCTATGGGGCCCAGATTTTTCCTGCCTTTGATCCACAGGTGGGAAATCGTTTTTCGCGATCACGGTGACACTGACCCCGTCGAATTTCGTGCTTGTAAGTTTTTTGGCACCCCTTCCTCATCTTTCGTCCCGTCCGATTAAGACGGGGGGGTTTATCTGGACCGCAGATTGCACTGTCCGCTGCGCGCGTGATCGACTCTTCGACCGTTGCTAGGAGTGATGGTGCTCTAAAACAAGAGCAGTTTCTTCTACCAAATTAGGCGGCCGTTTTAACTTAGTAACTTGGTACGTTTGACCCTCTCCCGAACAAACCACTTGTTTTTTTGCAATTCTACCTTCACAGTACGGTTTTGCCCAATATTGCGCACCTTATATGTTTTTTTGTTTTTTCGCGATTTTTTATAGTTTTTTTCCAAAAAATACAAAAACACCCAAAAAACATTCGGAAGATACCCCAGATATCTTCTGTGCATCTTGTTACCCTCCAGAGATGTCTTTGAGGAAGACATGTCTTCTGGAAATCTGAAACTTGTAGAAGTTCCACAAAGAACATTAGAAGACGCGTAGAAGATCGTCAAAAAAATGAGGAAGACGCCCCGAAGAGGGGTGTTAAGACGTTTTGTGGAACTTCTACAAGTATCAGATTTCCAGAAGACACGTCTTCCTCAAAGACATCTCTAAGACAACCGGAAGATGTACAGAAGATATCTGGGGTATCTTCCGCAAGCACAGTCAAGAAGACGTCCGGAAGATGTCAGGAAATGTCTTCCGCGTGTCTTCTGCGCGTCTTCCGCGTGTCTTCCGCACCTCTTCTGGGTTCAGGAAGACATATATTCCCCGAAGGTGTTCGGAAGATGTACAGAAGGTATCTGGGGTATCTTCCGCAAGCACAGTCAAGAAGACGTCCGGAAGATGTCGGGAGATGTCTTCCGCGTGTCTTCTGAGTGACTTCTGAACGTCTTCTGAGTGTTTGTCTTCAGGATGCCCTCCGCACTACCTTGGCCAAGTGTCCTTTGTATAGGAGATAGAATGGCAAGTAAACGTGCCGCGCATCTCCAAAAGGGGGAAGCGCCCCCAAAGACCAAAATGTCGTCCTTCAAACGAGCGATGCTCACTAAACCCCCCCCCGAATCCGCGGCGGAGGTCTTCCGTCAATCCAAGCCGGAGGTCTTGAAGGGGAAGATGGCAGCGGTGCACGATTGGTTGTCTACGGTGTCGCCATCCCGCGAGCTGGATCATGAGATGACGGCATGGCTCGGGGAATCCGTCTACATTCATGAGCATTCCCCTGCAACAAGGTGCTTGCTTGTCTCCATAACCCACATGCATCTATCATGCACATGTATGCAGTTTGGAATGCCGATACAACCGAAGATGTGTGGAGCATCTTCTGCGCGACTTCCGGACGTCTTCCACGTGTCTTCTATGAATTCACCATCACAATGTTTTCGCAGGGCTGAAGATCATGAGGACGCGGTTCGTATTTGCGTGCCGCGTCAAAGCAACCGGCCACCTTTCGGCTTAGCCGAGCCCACTAATGTGCTTTTCTCGGTTCAAGAGTTTTTTGGCTATGTGCAAGCAATTTCAGACTTGCATGAACCGGGCTTTAAGGAGCATACGTGGGAGGACATTTTCTCCGATCCATTGGACTTGGCCGATGATCCGGGCACGGTGCACTTTCGACAACATAAGTGGCTGCTTGAGCCTCCCATTGGCATCAACCTCCAAGGAATCGTGTTGAAGATACGGGATGCAATCGCATCGGGCGAACCATATCAACGACGAGCGCTCGAAATTGGAAGACGCCACTCCTTCCAATTTTTTATTTTTTTTGTTTTTGGTTTGAAATGCTTCCAAAATGATCATGAGTGACCGGAATGTCGTTGGTTCATCGCCGGGTGCCCCGTACGGCCGTGTGTCGCTTGAATTGGATAGGGTTTCCTTACGTATGTACCCGACTAACCCGTGATAGTGCGAAACAGATAGCAAGTTCGGAGTGGTTTGAGTTATAGTTTGTTATATGCTTATGAAATGCTTCCAAAAATGATCATGAGTGACCGGAATGTCGTTGGTTCATCGCCGGGTGCCCCGTACGGCCGTGTGTCGCTTGAATTGGATAGGGTTTCCTTACGTATGTACCCGACTAACCCGTGATAGTGCGAAACAGATAGCAACTTCGGAGTGGTTTGAGTTATAGTTTGTTATATGCTTATGAAATGCTTCCAAAATGATCATGAGTGACCGGAATGTCGTTGGTTCATCGCCGGGTGCCCCGTACGGCCGTGTGTCGCTTGAATTGGATAGGGTTTCCTTACGTATGTACCCGACTAACCCGTGATAGTGCGAAACAGATAGCAAGTTCGGAGTGGTTTGAGTTATAGTTTGTTATATGCTTATGAAATGCTTCCAAAATGATCATGAGTGACCGGAATGTCGTTGGTTCATCGCCGGGTGCCCCGTACGGCCGTGTGTCGCTTGAATTGGATAGGGCTTCCTTACGTATGTACCCGACTAACCCGTGATAGTGCGAAACAGATAGCA
>LGRX02033570.1:48714-84283 GCA_001247695.2 Cymbomonas tetramitiformis | reverse complement strand
CGCGGGTATGGTCCGCATCACCCCCGGCACGCTCCTCTGATGCAATCGCTCCGCGGGGTATGATCCGCACCACCCCCGGCACGCTCCTCTGATGGAAGCCCTCCGCGGGGTATGGTCCGCACCACCCCGGCACGCTGCTCTGATGCAAGCCCTCCGTATCATCCGCACCACCCCCGGCACGCTCCTCTGATGCAAGCCCTCCAAGCCCTCCGCGGGGTATGATCCGCACCACCCTCGGCACGCTCCTCTGATGCAAGCCCTCCGCGTATGATCCGCACTGCCCCGGCACGCTCCTCTGATGCAAGCCCTCCGCGGGGTATGATCCGCACCACCCCCGGCACGCTCATGTGGATAATTGAGAAATTTATTTTGCAATTATGCTGGAAGTACGGGGGAGGGAATTTCTGACCCTTAAAATTGAGCCCGAGGCCAACCGAGGGCCCGACGATTTTTCCCTGAAAATCTTGTGGTTTTTGCCCACTGGGGGATTTTCCTCGGGACGGAGTTCCGCTGAATCCGGCAGTACGACTTTCCTGAGTGTTGATTGGTCGCGTTGCGACAACCTGAACCGTGGTGGGTGAGACAGAGTCTCAAAAGTCTGACGGCATGAAATGCCTGCGTCATGACTGGTCACCGTGACGTCACGGAAGTTGAAGAGGTTGGGGAGATGGAAAGACATTTGGACATCGGACACATCACAGAGTGATGTGGAGCGACACTTGAAACGACGGGAGGTGCAAGGCATCGAACGGCCTGCACACCATCACCTGAGTTTGTGAATGTGAAAGGTCTTTCGGAAAGCTTTGAAAGCTTTGCGAAATACAAACTTCATCATTCTGCGAGTACTTTCGGGCTCCGAGTCTACCCAAAAAAAAAAAGTTCGAATTTTCAAAAAAGTGGAATATTTTAAACTTTAAGCAGCAATGGCAGCAGCGAATGAAGCAACGAACGTGGGATCGGAGGAGTGCGACACTGTGTACACGGACCTGCGTGCGGTGACGCGGATGCCGGCGATGGTGAACAATGTGGACAAGAAGTGTGACGCCGTGGCACCAGCTTTAGACCGGTGTATTCGTTTCTTTGAGGAAGCGGAGCTCGAGAGCGCAGTGGAGGTTCTGAACTTCGGGCTGGCGTCCGGCGTTTTTACGCCCGCGGTGCGAGACGTGCGAGGTAAAGTGACGGAGAAGGCGATCTTGAAACCTCCGGCGAGGGACAGACCGGCTTTCGTAGCAGCGCTGGTGGAGGCAGCAGAACAATGCGTGGAGGTGCTGGTTACGCGATTGAAGTTCAAGCTCCCGGAGGTGCCGCAACAGTCGGCGTCGGAGAACCGTACCAGCGACAAACCGGCGCGGGAGGACGACGATGAGAACGAGGAGAATGAGGAAGAGGCACCAGGCGAGGAGTTTTTCGCCGAGACGGAGGAAGAAGTGGTTGCGCAACAACTGAAAAACAAAAAAGGTAAATTTGCAGCAGGTGTTGCGCCGGATGGGCTGGCGAAGGACGCGGAGCTCAAACGCAGGATGGACGCGTACCTGGCGTCAATAATTCCAGGGTACGCGCCGGCAGCAGAAAAAGGAGGCCTATCGGTGTTTCGGTTGAGGGAGCGTCCGAGCGCGAAGCTTAGGAAAACTGTAGTTGCGGACCCGGCGACAGGAGAGATGAAGTCAGTTTCGATTCCGCGTCTGACGAAGGATCAGTTCCTAGAGCAGACTATGGAGATGTTGGAGATTCTGGAAACGAAAGAGGAACGCGCGCAGTTCAGGCAGTATGTTGCGTGGATTATGAAACTGGCAGACAGGCACAGTTGGACGGAAGTGTATGACTTTGACGCGCAGGTTAGGAGCGATATTGAGGATGGGAGGTTGGATTCGTGGGACCCGATTAGACTGGGACACAGATTCCAGTACGAGTATGTACCGTCGCAACGAGAGGCGCAGAGCTTGCTCGAGGAGAGGACCCGGGACAAAAGACACAAAGGAGTAGAAAAAGGAAAGAAGGACGGGATTTGTGATTTCTTTCAGAAAAAGGAAGGATGCAAGAAGGGAAAAGACTGCGGCTTTATTCACGTTTGCAGGGGCTGCAAGGCGCCCGAGCACGGGCAAGCGAGCTGCGAGAAGTGAGGATGAAGACACGGGTAGCCGGGACGACGGCAGTAAGATGATGTGCAACCGGGATGACGGGCACGTGATGTGTAGATGAGCACTGATGAGAAAATAGTTCGATGAAAAGTACTTTGTGGACACAGATTGTTTCTTGGACCTTTAGAAAGGTAGTCCAAAAGTTGATTTTATGAGAAAGTGGACAGTAAGTCTGGTTTGGTATTGGTGAAATATCACTTTACTCTTTGAATTTATAAAAAGATTGTTCTATTAAATTGAAAATATGTTTGTGGACTTTCGATGTGCTTTGATTGCTTGCCTTAGTTGATGGTGCAATTGTCCGGGGGAAAGTGCTTGATTGCGGGGTGCAGTGCATATTGTTGTTAGAATTATGTGTTGCAGCAGTGGGGTGAATTGATGCTTGTTTTGCTGGATGGTGCAGTTGGTTTGAGGGAGAGACTTGATTTGTGGGACGTGCCTATGAAGGGGAGGACTTGTGTTAATTTCAGAATGTGAGGGGATGGTTGGAAAGAAGGGCCGGTCAGGCTCGGAGAATGTGGTAGTCAGAGAAAAGGTGTGGAGGCTGGAGCTGCCACTCAGGCTTGCCTGCAGTAGGATTGTAAGATTGTGTATCAAGGTGTGGGAGGAACACAAGGTTATGCCGGCCTGCCTGGGTGGCATTTGGGAGCAGAAGCACCAGCCGGTTGGGTAAAGGAACTTGCAGGTCGGCATGAGCCCCTGCAGTTTGGGCTGACTCTTCAGTTCCCCAGATTCCAGCTGGGAAGCACCTGCCACCTCCCTGGAAGTACTCAAAAGTTTGTTGTTGAAAATTGGTGCTTGTAAGCACCGCCACTGTCACAGAAATCTCTCCTCCCCGGGAAGTACTTGTGTGGATAATTGAGAAATTTATTTCGCAATTATGCTGGAAGTACGGGGGAGGGAATTTCTGACCCTAAAAATTGAGCCCGAGGCCAACCGAGGGCCCGACGATTTTTTCCTGAAAATCTTGTGGTTTTTGCCCACTGGGGGATTTTCCTCGGGACGGAGTTCCGCTGAATCCGGCAGTACGACTTTCCTGAGTGTTGATTGGTCGCGTTGCGACAACCTGAACCGTGGTGGGTGAGACAGAGTCTCAAAAGTCTGACGGCATGAAATGCCTGCGTCATGACTGGTCACCGTGACGTCACGGAAGTTGAAGAGGTTGGGGAGATGGAAAGACATTTGGACATCGGACACATCACAGAGTGATGTGGAGCGACACTTGAAACGACGGGAGATGCAAGGCATCGAACGGCCTGCACACCATCACCTGAGTTTGTGAATGTGAAAGGTCTTTCGGAAAGCTTTGAAAGCTTTGCGAAATACAAACTTCATCATTCTGCGAGTACTTTCGGGCTCCGAGTCTACCAACTAAAAAAGTTACCCACGCCCGCCACTCCCTCGGGTAAAGGAACTTGCAGGTCGGCATGAGCCCCTGCAGTTTGGGCTGACTCTTCAGTTCCCCAGATTCCAGCTGGGAAGCACCTACCACCTCCCTAGAAGTACTCAAAAGTTTGTTGTTGAAAATTGGTGCTTGTAAGCACCGCCACTGTCACAGAAATCTCTCCTCCCCGGGAAGTACTTCTCTGATGCAAGCCCTCCGCGGGGTATCATCCGCACCACCCCCGGCACGCTCCTCGAGTGCAAGCCCTCCGCGGGGTATGATCCGCACCACCCCGGCACGCTCCTCTGATGCAAGCCCTCCGCGGTATGATCCGCACCACCCCGGCACGCTCCTCTGATGCAAGCCCGCTGCGGGGTATGATCCGCACCACGCCCGGCATGCTCCTCTGATGCGGGGTATGGTCCGCACCACCCCCGGCACGCTCATCTGATGCAAGCCCTCTGTGGAATACTCCTGGCAGGTGTGCAAAGTACCACCACTGCATTGCGTTCAAAGCGCAGGCGAAGTTGATCTCGCGATCGCTGCAGCTGTAACTGCAGCTCGAGAGGTGCGGGATATTGCTTGCAGCACTGCAGCCCCTTTCCCCCTTCAACAATGCCTCCGTATTCTGTAAACCCCTCCTCCTCTGTCTCCTCTGCTTGCGCTGCTTTCTGTTTTTCGCCGGCTTTCCCTGGAAGGGTGCCGCGCGGCGGGGCTTGCAGGCGTGCACGTCCTGCGAGCAGCGCGATCATCGGAGGAGCGCCCGCATTCTCCCGTCACCCGGCTGACACGCTTCCCTTGCTCATGCAGGGCCGCCCCGGCCCGGTTGCCGTATGGCTGCCGCGCTGGGCGCTGCTGGACCCGTTGGCGCCACTCCCTCGCGCTCGGCCGCCGGGTGATGCGGCGATGCGCCGCGCCCTGGCTTCTCGACGCTTTCAGGCTGTGGGTCCCGGGGAGCTGCGGGCTGCGGCCGAGCTGGTGGCCAATGCGCTCCCGACGGCACTTCAGCCTATGATATACATTCATGTCGCCCCATCGAAGGTGCCCCCCACACGGTGCTACCTGGGTATGTGGATTTAGGATCTGGCACGCTTTCTCCGAAGCTGCCTAAGAAGTTGAGACCACCGAGAGTGATGCACAGGGAACTCTGGTGTGTCATGATGGCACATCTGATGGCTGGTATGCCATGAAGGAACATCTTATGGCTAGCATGTCATGATGGCACATCTGATGGCTGGTGTGCCATGAAGGAACATCGTATGGCTAGTGTGCCATGAAGGAACATCTGATGGCTGTTGTGCCATGAAGGAACATCTGATGGGCGTTTGCACTTAATCTGTGGCGCAGCTGTCGGGTGATGTGGCGATGCAGTATCCGCCCCTATGCAGATTCCGAGCCTCTGCCGGCAATTCTGTCTGCAGCCGCCAGCTGTCAGCATCCGCCCCATCTTGCGCTGGACCTTGCTCCGAGTGCGCTGTTGGCCGGCCACGCTGCGCGCTGGCAATGGTGCTTCTTATGAAATGTCTTGCAAATGTCCTGCTACCGCCTGAAGTGTCCTGCTACCGGCTGAAATGTCCTGTGACCGGCTGAAATGTCCTAGGACCGGCTAAAATGTCCAGCTACCTGCTAAAATGTCCGGCTACCGGCTGAAATGTCCTGCAACCGGCCGAGGTGTCCAGCTGCCGGCCGAAGTGTCCTGCGACGGAACCGCCTGATATCGTGAGATTATTTCATATTTCGATCTAACTTGCAGCCTGAGAGGGTGCGGACGCGTTTAATCTCTCACTAATGGTAGGGGAAACCCTCCGGGTCTGACTCCCATTCAACAGGGATGCGAAGCGATGGCACAGGCGGTGGCAGATGCAGTGTCCGGATACCTGCTTACTGCGCACAGCCCCAGTGTTTCATGGCACAGGTCCACGTGCCCGGAGCGGCACCCTCTGCATCTCTGGATTGCTGGGGAGGGCGCGCACGCGATGCCTCCACCTCTGCAGGCGCTCGTGGAAGAGGCCGACTTTGTGTTGGAGTTGGGCTCGCGAAGCGGGGAGGACCCACCGGGTGGACGGCCCCGATGCCATCGAGTAGGGGTGTTGCCAGCGCCGCCGAGGCACGCGCAGCGGTTCCGGATCCTCGAGGAATCATCAGAAGGCTCTGTGGACACCAAAGGGGAGCCCCTTGTAGCCGAACCAGCCGCCTTTCTCGGAGCGTTACGCGTAGCCCTAGGCGCGCGCCGCCGGCTCGATGGGTCCGCTGTACAGGCTGCGGAGGCAAAGGTGCAGACGGCGCGTCGCGCCGCTGGCTGCGACCTTCCGACGAATCCGCAGGTGCTCAAGGAAGGGGCATCGGAGGTGCTGCCGCAGGATCCGGCTGCATTGCTGGCAGCGTACGCAGACGCCCTGCTGCCTCGCGCGCTGCTCTACTGCGAAGCCGGACTGGCGAATGGCAGGCTGGCCTCTCGGCGTTGGCGGGTGGTCGCGCCGTGCGGGGGATCATCTCGCAGCCTTGCAGCTGTGGTCGGGGCAACTGCGGCGGCTTCCGTTCGGGCAGGGCGGGTGTCGGTCGGGCCGCCGCAAGTGGTGCTTGCTTGCACGGCACCGGGAATGTGGCAGATGGTGGGGGAGCTAGCGTCGCTGCCGAGGAGCCCAACGATGACGCTGGTCATCATCTTGATGGCAGCAGAGGTGTGCGGTGTGTGCAGGTGGATGGGCGTCTCGAGGGCTCAACGAGGCGGGCGGGTGGGAGCGCCTGATGCGCGGCCTTCGGCAGCAGTGCTCGGAGCGGAACCGAGTTTAGCGCAGATGGCGGTAGCTTGTGGGATGAAGGTGTGGCGAATGGGAGGGGCTACCTCCATGGAGGTACAGAAGGCTGTCACGTGGGCACAGGGGGAGCTCGCGCTCGGAGTGGGCGTTGGAATCGGCCCCGTGCTTCTGTTGGACGCTTCGCGCATCGGTCTGCAGAAGGCGCCACGAGAGGAGGGCGTGGACTACGCGGAGGCCATGGTGCAGGAGCAGAGGAGACAGGTGAGGCTGTGTAGTCAGCGAGGCTTGGCCAGGAGCCTGGCGAGGCTGGCCGGTCAGAACCTAGCTGAGTCGTTGCTGCTGTATTCTGGCATGCGCAAGCACACAATGACAATACAAAGTGGACTGTGCAGCACGGCGCTGGGAAGAGGAGGGTGGGAAGCCAGGGAGCCTCAGCACAGTTGTTTGCCAGCGCTCGACTTGTGACTTAATCACCGCATTATTGTCCGATGGAGCACTGCGAAACACGCAGCTTGTGAACAACCCGAGCGCCGGCAAACATTTGCGCCGAGGCTGCCCGGCTTCCCAGCACCATCGTCCCAACACCATCTCCATACCGTGCGATTACTGCTGCTCCGAATTTCATCTCGGCGCCCCTTGCTCATAACAGAGACATTTGTCTCCAAGTGCTCTAGTCGCTTTGCCTCATCTGCATTTTGGTCATTGGCCACATCCGCGTATGTGCTATATCATTGAATAATGTATTGGCCACATCAGCATATATGTTATATTATCAAATACCATAACGGCCATATCAGTGTATATACATACATATACTATATCATTACATACCATTATATCACATCACATATACGATATAAATATATATATATATATATCACATTTGCCAATACATGCGCGAGAAGGATATATACTACTATATATATATATATATACAACGTATATATATATGCAATATATATATATATATATCACATGCATCAATACATGTACCAGATGGATATACCGCATCACATGCGCAGGATGAATATATCTCACATGTGCTAATGCATGTACCAGATGGATATACCTCATCACATGTACGCGACGGATATATATATATATATATATGTGTGTGCATCACACGTGCCAATACATGTACGAGATGGATATACCGTATCACATGTACGAGATGGATATACCGCATCACATGTACGAGATGGATATACCGCATCACATGTACGAGATGGATATACCGCATCACATGTACGAGATGGATATACACATGTGCGAGATGGATATACCGCATCACATGTACGAGATGGATATATCACATGTGCGAGATGGATATACCGCATCATGTACGAGATGGATATACCGCATCACATGTAGAGATGGATATACCGCATCACATGTACGAGATGGATATACCGCATCACATGTACGAGATGGATATACTGCATCACATGTGCGAGATGGATATACGTATCACATGTACGAGATGGATATACGCATCACATGTACGAGATGGATATACCGCATCACATGCACGAGATGATTTATATATATATATGTATATTTCACATGTGCCAATACATGTATGAGATGGGAGATATCACATCACATGTGCGAGATGCATATAGATCACATGTGCGAGATGGATTGTTGCCATTTGTAGCAGATGCCGGTGCGTGCGGGCGAGCATGGCTCCGCTCACGTGGCCATTGGTATGCCTCACCCGGAGAAGGTGACAGAGCCTCTGCTTTGCGCGCTGGCTCGCCGCACTGGGAGCCACGTGGACAGCACGGCTGCCCAGCGGTGGCTTGAGGAGCGCACTCAGCCGGCCGCTGGAGCACCACAAGGAGGACGCGGCGCCACTTCCCTCCGGGAGGGATGCGATGTGCGCCACATCATGCTCCACGCCGCAAGGGTTTATGGGCCGGGCGGGCGTCTCGCTACAGTGGAAGGCACTCGTCGGCGCAGCTATCAGGAGACGTTCCTCCGAGTCTCCGGCCTCGCGCGCTTCCTTCAGCTGCATATCACACCATCTGCTGTCAACGCCGCTGCGCACGCCCACGTGGCTTCGTCCTCCAACTCGTGCTTACTGTCCACTCTGGCACCCAGGCAGCGAGTCGGGGTGCTGATGGCCAACCGTGCGGAGTGCCTTGAGGTGCACTTTGCGGCGGCCGCCGCACAGGGCATCGTACTCAATCTCAATCCCAGGCTCGCAGGGACGGAGCTTGCAAGCATACTGACAGATGCAGAGCCGAGTTTGGTGGTGGCACATGTCGAATTCCGCGCTCTGCTGGCGGCGGCGCAGGCAGCGATGTCGCCGCACACCATGCCGGTGGTGTGGGTCGAGGACGAGCCGCCGGCAGCAGCACAGGCGGAGCGAGAGGATCCAGCTCATTGGGCTTACGAGGAGGTACTGCGGGCACATAGTGGGAGCTGCCTGTGGTGGGTGCACAGTCTAGAGACCGAGTGCAGTCCCGCTATGAGCGATGCCGAGGTTCAGGTGCGCATCTCCTCTTCGACTCCGCCTTCTCCCGGCGTATACTCTCTCCGGGATTGTCATCAACGTTTGCTGTGTTTACTTGATCCCTTCGCGCGTACCCCACCCGCACGCATCTGCGATGATGCCGCGCCGCTGTCCGATGGCGACGAGAGCCGTGCTGCTACCCCGCTAACGATGTGCGCCGTGGTGTAGAGATGCAGGCCGTCAGGGAAGCCCAGTCCGAGGCCGGGTGCGAGATGTATTACACGAGCGGCACGACAGGGCGGCCGAAGGGTATCGTGCTCAGTCAGCGCGCAGTGGTGCTGCACGCGCTCGGGTGCATGGTGGAGCATCGAATCCACGCGGGGGAGGTGTGGGGGCACTTCGCGCCCATGTTCCACCTCGTGGACGCGTACGCCATGTTCGCCGTCACCTGGGTGGGCGGGGCGCACGTCATGCTCCCACGGTTCACCGCCGCGGCAGCGCTGGATCTCATCGAGCGCGAGCGCGTCACCGCCACCAACATTGCTGCCACCATGATGACCATGCTGCTCGCCCACCCAGGTGCGCTGTCAAGCTCTGAGCACTGGAGGTTTCCCTCACCCTGCCCCAGAAGATATACCTGCATGCCGAGGTGTCGGAGGCTTCCCCCACCTTGCCCCGGAAGATATACCTGCATGCCGAGGTGTCGGAGAGCTTCCCCACCACTGCCCCAGAAGATATACACGCATGCCGAGGTGTGGGAGGCTTCCCCATACTGCCCAGGGTTATACCTGCATGCCGAGGTGTGGGAGGCTTTCCCCTGCTGCCCCAGAAGTTATACCTGCATGCCGAGGAGTGTGGGAGGCTTCCCCCACCCTCGGCCCCAGAAGATATGCCTGCATGCCGAGGTGTCGGAGGCTTCCCCCACCTTGCCCCGGAAGATATACCTGCATACCGAGGTGTCGGAGGCTTCCCCACCCTGCCCCAGAAGATATACTGCATGCCGAGGTGTCGGAGGCTTCCCCCACCCCGCCCCAGAAGATATACCTGCATGCCGAGGTGTGGGAGGCTTCCCCCACCCTGCCCCAGAAGATATACCTGCATGCCGAGGTGTGGGAGGCTTCCCCCACCCTCGGCCTCAGAAGATATACCTGCATGCCGGGTGTCGGAGGCTTCCCCACCTTGCCCCGGAAGATATACCTGCATGCCGAGGTGTGGGGCTTCCCCACTGCCCCAGAAAGATACCTGCATGCCGAGGTGTGGGGAGGCTTCCCCCACCTGCCCCAGAAGTTATACCTGCATGCCGAGGTGTGGGAGGCTTCCACCTTGCCCCAGGAAGATGCCTGCATGCCGAGGTGTGGGAGGCACACCCTCGGCCCCAGAATGCACGCCCGAGGTGTGGGAGGCACCCTGCCCAGAAGATATACCTGAATGCCGAGGTGTGGGAGGCTTCCCCCACCCTGCCCCAGAAGATATACCTGCATGCCGAGGTGTGGGAGGCTTCCCGCCCTGCCCCAGAAGATGCATGCCGAGGAGTGTCGGAGGCTTCCCCACCCCTGCCCCAGAAGATATGCCTGCGTGCCGAGGTGTGAGGCTTCCCCACCCCTGCCCCGCACGTTATGCCTGCAATGCTGCCGAGGTGTCGGAGGCTTCCCCCACCCCCGCCCCGAAGATATACCTGCATGCCGAGGTGTCGGAGGCTTCCCCACCCTGCCCCAGAAGATATACCTGCATGCCGAGGTGTGGGAGGCTTCCCCCACCTAGCCCCAGAAGATATACCTGCATGCTGAGGTGTCGGAGGCTTCCCCCACCCTGACCCAGAAGATATACCTGCATGCCGAGGTGTTGAAGGCTTCCCCGCTGCACGAAGGTTCTGCCGGCATGCCTCTGCACTTAAAGCATAACCCGCGCAGCATGATACCCCCCCTTTCAATGATTATGACACTGTGCTGCGGGTCCCTGCTCATTCGGTAGTGCGCTTCTTTGCCAGTGGCCGCATGATTGGCTGCGGCTGATGTGACGCATGCTGTGCGAATCAACGGTTCCGGTGTGCTCCTGGAGATCATCAGCATCCTAATCCCAAACCTCCAAAAGTCGGTCCCGACCCTTCGGACCTCGGTCTCCAGCCCACAGACTTCGGTGGGCTGGCGTCTTTTCTCCTGTCTACGGGGTTGCCAAGTTGCGAGCAACCGCATTTCTGATTGGCCCTGCATTCGCCCTCTTTGCTCCCTCCGGCGCCCTCTCCGCCCCCTCACGCAGGGCCCCTCTCCGCCCCCTCACGCGGGGCTCCTCGGCATGCTTCATGGCATTCGGTGGGTGCTGAATGGGAGTGGGACGGGGGGCGGGGAATGGGCTGCACACACACACACACACGCGCACGCGCGCAGAGGTGGAGCGGCGGGATCTCAGCTCCCTGGAGCTGGTATCGTGCGGGGGAGCGCCGCTCAACCGCGCGGAGGTGCTGCGGGCGCTGGAGGTACTGAAGTGTGAATTCTTCCTCAGCTATGGCATGTCCGAGTGCTGTGGCAAGATCTCCACGTCGCTGCTGGGCACCGAGATGCGAGTGCTTCCCCATGCGGAACAGCTCAACTACGCCTGCACCTCCGGGCGACCCTTCTGCCTGATCGAGGTGCGCGTCGTGGATGTGGACACGGAGGAGGACGTGGCGGCGGACGGGGTGAGCGCGGGGGAGGTGTGGATCCGCGGGCCCACGGTGATGAAGGGGTACTGGCGCAACGAGGCGGCGACCGCGAGCGCCTTTGCGCCCGGCGGGTGGTTCAAGACCGGGGACCTCGCCACCGTGGAGCACCGGGGATACATCACGGTGTGCGACCGCAAGAAAGACATGATCCTCACCGGCAGCGAGAACGTGTTCGCCATGGAGGTGGAGATCGCGCTGCTGAACCTCCCGGAGGTGAAGTTGGCATCCGTATACGGTGTGCCGGACCCGCTGCTTGGGGAGCTGGTCAAGGCCGTGCTCGTCCTGCACCCGGAGCACCAAGGAGCAGTTTCTGCGAAGCAGGTGTGCAAGCTCGTGGCGACGAGGCTTGCAGACTACAAGGTGCCACGCCAGGTGGAATTTTTGGAGGAGCGCGAGATGCCCCTTACTGGCTCTGGCAAGGTGCGCCCCTGCAGGCGACAGATTTCCACGCCCGCCTCTTCTTTTTGCATATAATTGCCCTCGCCACTCTCGCCACTCTCACCACTCTCACCACTCTCGCCACTCTTGCCACTCTCTCGCTCCCTCTTCGGCTGCCTCTCCTTACATGCTCGCCGCGCCGCATGCATCTCCTCGCCTCGCCACTTCGACTTTTAGCTCTGGCTTGCTGACGGAGAAAGCCCCATCTTCATCCCAGGCCTACTTGAGAAATCGAAGGCTAAGCCCACAGCGCCCGCCAATAGAAAATGCCCCCTTGATGCAGTCGTGGAGGCAACACGTGAAGCATCGTCGAATACGCTTCGTCGAGGCCCTGCCTGGCATAGCATCCCTGGTCAGCGCCCCACCGACGGTGAGCTCGACTTGTGCCCTCCTCCCGGGTGGCTGCACCTGTCCGACAGGTGGCGAAGTCGTTGCTGAAAGCAGGAGACAACGCCCGCCGCCGCCAGAATGCTTCCCGCACTACTGCCTCTTCCTCCTCCTCTCCGGCACCTTCGGCACGGGAGCGCGGGCACGAGGTTGCGCCACATCCCCTCGCATCCCCTAAGGTGCAGCCGGGTGAAGATGCCAGCACGGGCCCCAAGCATAGCGTGAAGGCGCCCACAGAGCCGGAGCCCTTGCACGGCGACACGTACCACATTGAATGGCATCTGGCGCCCCTCCCTCGCGCCTGCAAATCCCCCACTCTGCCATCACTCTACGTGTTGGTGCTCGGTGACCGTGGCGGAGTGGGGGAGAACCTGATCGCGGAGCACCAGGTGATGGGTACCGGTGCGGCCGGTGATGTCAGCACGGGTGGCATGTCCCTCTTCCGGCTACTGCCCCCAGAGCAGGCGGTGCAGATGTTTGATCAAATTGCAGTGGAGACGGGCGAAGAAGGTCGGTGTGGTGAAGGGTCGGGTGGACAGCCGGCGGATGTAGGCGAGGATGCTTCCCGGAATGATACCCTTCTGGCGGAGTGCCTGGATGCGGCTGCCGCGCAAGGGCGGCGTCTCGAGGTGGTGTGCTTGTGGGCACTCGACTGCGGCGAGGGGCTGGAGGACACTTTCATCCGGGCAGATGACGCGAGGGGCGCAAGCGGCGCCTCGAAGCCGCCCGGCCGCCTTGCGAGCGCTGGGGGGGGGCGCTGCGGCACCGTGGAAGCGACGCACTGGCTGCTGCGGCGGCTGCTGCGCCTCGCTCAGTGGCTCTCCCGCGCGCGCGGCGAAGCCCGGCTGTGGATGGTCACGCGCGGCGCCGCGGTGAACGGCTGGGAGTCAGTCCCGGGGGACCTGGGCGCGGCACACGCGGTGGAGCGGGAGGGGGAGCGCTTTGCGGCGCGGCCTGCGCATCAAGCCGCATGGGGGTTCACGCGGGTGCTGTCGGCGGAGCAGCCCCGCCTGCGGACCGCCTTGGTGGACCTATGCCCCTGCTCCCCGGACCCCTCTGCAGACGCGGCCACTGTGGCTGAAGAGCTGCGTGCGGCCGGCACCGCGCCCTGGGCCACGGGGGCGAGCGCCACGGAGTCGGCGTGGCGGAGGCAGCGCCGCTTGTCGCCCACGATCTCGCCGCTGGGGGACATCACCGAGACCGTGCCTGTCGGCCGCCTCGACCCAGAGGCGGCGTACATCGTCACGGGCGGCCTCGGCGGCCTTGGGCTCCAGCTCGCGTGGTATCTCGCCTGCTGGGGCGCTCGACAGATCATCCTTGTCAGTCGCCGTGCCCCGAGCTCGCCGGAGGTGCTCGCCAGGCTGAAGGAGCTGCAGGAGCGTTGGGGTTGTGAGGTGGTGGTGCGCCTTGGAGACGTGTCGTGCGCGGCGGACGTGCGCCGCGTGCTGCGTGGCGGAGCTGCCAATGAGGACGACGCTGCAACGCTGGCACCACTCGGGGCCACGCGCGCGGGGAAGGGCCGGCCCACAATTGAAAGACGGAGGCCGACACGGGCCCCCCCTGGAAGGCCGATACGGGGAATCTTCCACCTCGCAGGGGTGGTGGACGATGGAGTCCTTGAGCAGCTGACGTGGGGTCGGTTCCGAGCGGTGCTGAGCGCCAAGGTGGAGGGCACCGTGCATCTGCACCGCGAAGCGGCGGCGCTGCAGCTGCCACTGGAGCACTTTGTACTGTTCTCCTCCGTGTACGGCCTCCTTGGGTACCGCGAGCTGACGCACTACGCTGCGGCCAACGCCTTCCAGGACGGCGTCGCGGCCGCGCGGAGTGCCGCGGGGCTGCCGGGAGCCGCGGTGAGCTGGGGCGTCTGGGCAGGGGCCGGCATGGCGCAGGGCTTCGGGACTGGGTTCGAGGCGTTTTGGCGCGGCGAAGGGATGCGCTTCGTGGAGCTGCCGGGGGGCATGGCCACCCTGCGCGTGCTCATGCACCTCGGAGCCCCGCACTGCGCCGTGCTCCCAGCCGAGTGGCTGCAGTATGCCCGCCGCCGCGGCCGCCGGGTGAGCCCCTTCCGCGCCGTCCCTCAGTTTGTCAGGAATTTGGCCTCGCTTGCACGCGCGCTCCCGAGCTCACGCGGCCTCCACGGGATCCTAATGCCCAAGCTCCAGCAGAAGAAGCTTCCAGGGAAATTCACGGGCGCGACCTATTTCGATCGCTGTGTTTTCTTTGTTACGTGACTTCCTGACGCGCGCCGCTTCCCTCATCCGCGAATGCGCATGCAGCGCGGCGCACTCAGCGCTCCCCTGCGCCCTTGCTGGCCACCCCACCCTGTGCGCCCGTGTGCATTCGTCTCTCTCCGCGAGAGAGTGAGAGACGAAGGAGCACACGTCAGCTCGCCACTGCATGGATGAGCTCGGGCCAGGGCTCCGGGGATTGTGCAGGTGCATCCCTTGCTGCAGAGGCTGGTGGGGGATGCCGCGCCGCCTGCCCCCACATCCGGCTCACCCCCGCCTTCCATCACCCTCACGGCCGCACCGGCCTCGGCAAACGATACTCCCCCTCCGGCAGCGCAGCACGTGCTGCAGTGCATGACCCCGGAGGGCAGGCAGCGGGCAGCCCAAGCACACGTCACAGCGGAGGTGCGGGAGGTGCTGGTGGGCCTGCTGGAGGGCCGCGATGAGGCCGAGCTGGAGGCGCCCCCAGAGGCCCCGCTGGTGGAGTTGGGACTCACCTCGATGCTCGCTGTGGACCTGATGACCCGCCTAGGAGAGATGTACGGCCTGGAGCTCTCGCCTGCGGCTGTGTACGAGCACGTGCACATCGCCGGTGTAGCGCGTCACATTGTGGCCCACCTTCCGCCACCCAATACAACGACCCCTCCGACTCCCAATCGGAGCGCCTCTGTCGCCGACACCGCCATGGAGGTGGTGGATGACGGCACGTACACTGGGCGACTGCGTTCAACCTCTCCCGCCGCAAGGTGGGGTGTGGTGCGCGAGCAGGTTACCGCAGTTTTGGCTGAGGTACTTGGGGGGGCGGACGCTCGCGCACTGCGGGTAGAGCAGGGCGGCGCACCACTGAAGGAGCTTGGCCTAAGCGCAATAGGCGCCGTGGACCTGGATTCTCGGCTGCGGGACGCATACGGCTTGCCGGAGCTCAGCCCGGCGCCGATTTACGAGGAGATCAGCGTAGACGGGCTCTGCCATCGGATTCTCTCAGAGATTCAGATGGCGACTGGTGCCCCTCCACCAAACAACTGGGAAAGGCCGATGCCCGAGGACGTCCGGGGAGGCATCATCGCACCCGCCGTGACGGGTCTGAGCTGTAGGCTTCCGGGGGCGACCGACACGCTCCAGGAGCTCTGGGACGGTGTCCTGCTGAAGGAGCGCGACTGCGTGGTGAGCCCGCCACCTGGGCGCCCCACCAACGGCACAGCCCGGAGTGGCTTCCTCACGTGGCAGCAAGTGGCGCGATTTGACCGGGAGGTGTTTGGGCTGAGCGGAGCGGAGGCAGTGGCGATGGACCCCCAGCAGCGCTTGCTACTGGAGGGGGCGCAGGAGGCATTGGAGGATGCGGGGCAGGGGAGCGTGGAGGGGCGTTCATCCCGGCACGTAGGAGTGTACGTCGCGCTGGAGACCATGGACTACGCGGTGCTCCATCAGGGGAGTGCCGTGCCCCCGACGCCATACTGCGGCACCGGGTGGCACATGGCTATCGCCGCGAACCGTATCAGCTACCTCTTCGACCTCACGGGGCCCTCGGTCGTGCTGAACACCGCCTGCTCCTCCTCCCTCGTGTGCATCGACTCTGCCGTGATCACCATGCGCCACCGCAGGCTCGCCCAAGCGCTCGTCGGCGGCGCCAACATCCAGCTGTGCACGGCGTGGTCCGAAGCGTTCGCCTGCGCCGGGATGCTCAGTCCATCCTTCAAGTGCAAGTTTGGGGATGACTCCGCCGACGGGTGCGTGCGCCATGGCCGCAGAACCCGGAGCGGGCCCGGCAGAGCGCTCCGGGCCCCCGCTCCCCTCAGTGCAGCGCGCTCCGGGTATTGGAATCTGCAAGTGCCTGCTGATCAGTTTGGTGTAAAGCATGACTATCTAGACCTTCTACCGTAGTCAGGATGCTCAAACCCTGAAGAAACCCTAAAGAAACCCTGTGGAACCCTTAGATCTAGATCTGTAGATCTGCTGAACTAATCGTGGCCGTCAGATCATTGATGACCATCGGCAAGTGCGTTTCTTTTGCTCTTCACATCTCATTGCCAACAGGCACACTGCATAGCATTTCATTGAAAATAGCTTTCTTCTTACATGGTTTTAAGTGTGTGACAGAAAATCTCTTTTTGTAATGTCTTCTCTAGGCTGATTCACAGCTTCACATGCTTTTTTAGGCTGATGCACAGCTTCTAAGGCAAAATGTTTAGAGTCTTCTGGGTTGGGTGGGTAGGGAAGGCAAAAGAACAGAGCTGCGGATTCCCACGGGCGGAACTCCTAAATACTGTCGTGTGTAAAGCCTTGAGATCTAACTCAGCTGCTGATTTGATCTAACGGCTCAGGAAACTCTGATCGATCTACCGGCACAGAAACCTCTAAAATTCCGCAGGCTCCAATTTAACCATTTCTTTTGCTCTTCACATCTCATTGCCATGTAACAGAGATCATTAGGCACACTGCTCTGTGCCAGGCTGCCGCTGCTGCTGCTGTCGCCATCTCGGAGTGGTCCACCCGAAGTACTTCTCCATGTGCTCGTCGGGAACAGCTGCCGGGTCAATGTAGGAGTGGATGGCAGAGGGCAGCTGAGACCAGCCGCCCAGGAAGCAGCACTTCTCAAGCGCCGCGCCCACAGCCCTGGCACAGGTACAAGCCCCCTTGCGGGTGCTGTGGCCAGAGAAGTGTCCCCCTTCCGGAGGGACACACCCCAGCCTCCCCAATGCCAACTGCACCCAGCCATTAGCTTGCGCCGACTGGAGCTTCCCTTGCTCCCACGGCAGCCTCCAGTAGCTGCCCTGCACTTCCGAGCCCGTCACCGGGCGATGCCCCCAACAGGCATCCCACACCTGCTGCCAGTGCTGCAGGAGCTGCACAAGCCCCGCCACCCCCGCTGCGGGGATGGTGAGCCTCCTCCTGAGGCGCACGTGCCCCCTGCCTTTCTCCTTGTGGAGAACCACGGAGATGTCATCACCTGTGATGCTGATGTGCCCCCTGCGCATGGAGACGCCCGTCTCTGGCCGGCCGAAGGTGACGAAGGCAAACACCACGTAGGTGCACGCCCTGAGCAGCTCCGTAGCTGCCCGGCCCACCGGCTCCAGCCCCAGCCCGTGCGCATGCACCGACGAGACATGCCTGGCAGGCAGCCAGGTCCGCACCGTCTGCTCCTCACCCGCGGCTTCAGCCGCCTGCACCTGGGGGCGGGCCATGCCCTTCACTGCTCTGGAGATCGACCGGCCCTTGGCAGGCCCGGGGAACCCCATGTCCTCGTGGTAGTTGTTGATGGCGGATAGGTAGGGCTGCATGTTGGACGCCTGCACCGTGCCCTTGTCCAGCATGTGAGCAATGTACAGCCTCACCGTGGCCCCCGTTGCCGGAAGCCACTGCCTGCCCTCCGCCTCACAGAACGCCATGAAGGCCCGAGCCTTCGGCCGGTAGTTGCCCACCGTCTTGCCGCCCAATGCTGCCCCCTGCATCTGCACTGCCAGCTCAGTGAGGGAGCTGTCCCCCAGCTCCCCTCTCCAGCGCTCCTGAAGCGCCGCATCCCAGCCATTCACATCCTGCACCGCTGCCGGGAGCACCTCATACCTCTCCTTGCTCATGTCCAGGTCCTCCTTGTCACCATCCTCGTAGGCAATGTGGGTTAGGCCGTCCGACCCCGTGTCACCCACGGTGCCGGTGTACCAGGCATCATCCTGGGGCCAATACACCTTCACCTTGAGGCCACTCGCCAGCCCCGCCTGCGGAGCCCGCCCGGCCGCCCGCCTCCCATCCTGCAGGTAATGGCTCACCGGGAGGCGGAGATGCGGAACATGATGCCGTCCCAGCTTGAGGCCCCGAGCAGCTCGGACCCTCCCAGCCGGCTGGGAGTAAAGAGGTCCCTGCCCCGGGGCAAGATCACCACCTCGTCGGCCATGGCCTCCAACTGCTGGAACCACATCTGCCCCGGCCAGTAGGGCGCCACCACCGTTGCGGCGCACTTCTCCTCCCGCAGCTTGTGCGCCACCTCGTCGAGGAGGGACCACGGAGGGTTGACCCAATTGACCTCTCCTAGCCAGGAAAAGGCCAAAGAGTCCACGCCCTCGCACCCCGGGTCGTGCCACTGTGCGTAGTAGCGCGGCAGCTGGGCGGAGAGCTCCGAGGCGAAGCGGTCCACGGTGTGCTGGTGCCATTCCCGCTCCGCCCACTGAAACCACCTGCGGTTCAGCCGCCAGTCGTCCAGGTCCCGGTCCCGAGACAAGCGGTCGGCCCACTCGTTTGCCTCGCTTCTGATGTACCTCGCCTGGAGCTCGATGTCGTTTAAGTCCAGCAGGATCCACAGGCGCCGCATCCGCCGCATCAGCTCCGGGTTGCGCGACGTGAAGTGCGAGAGCATGGCCATTCCAGAAGCCCTTGCACAAGAAGTCTCCTTACTACAAGTTGTATGGACAGCACCGAGACCTTTCACATCTTCGAGTGTTTGGATGTCTGGCATATGCTTTTGTGGACCCGGACAGCAGGGAGCACAAGCTCAGTGACCGAGCGAGGCAGCTGAGGTATGTTGGTCACTCTGAGGTCTCATCAGCCTACTTGTTGTATGATCCTGAGTCGGGGAAGATAGTCAAGTCTGGCATGGTCAAGTTCCATGAGGCTGTGGACAAGCTGGGCAAGGTGGTCACCACCTGGGATCCCTCTGCAGTGGCCCCGTTGAGTACCAACTTCATGGTGACGACGTTGGATGGTACATATCATGATATCCTCCCGAGTGGACTGGGAGACGGTGTTCTTGATGTCGGGGTCTATCTACCTGACGACAGTGACGAGATTCTGGCGGTGCTAAAGGTGCAAGCAGTGGATGAGGCATGCTGGGTGAGTCTCCGGGCCTACCTGGATGGCCATCCTGAGCATCTTGCTGCTGTGCGCTCAGCTGCATACGGTGGTGACCTCAATGTCAACTACCCTCTGTTCACTGAGGTCACGGTGGATGCCGGGGGTAAGGAGATGGAAGCTGGTATTATATGCGCACGAGCTGTGGGGGCTAATTCATTTCCGTACTGTGTCATGTTGCTCACCAACTTTACACACATTGACCTGCCGGTGGGCAAGGTGCAGTTCCCTCCTGAGCACACGTGCTTGGCAGCGGTGGGGAAGTCGTGTGCTGGGGGCTCGGTGGATGTGCTGCCAGATGGCGTGACTGAGCCCAAGGGGGTTAAGCAAGCTATGGAGGCGCCTGATGCTGATGAGTGGATGGACGCTATTCAGACCGAGCTTGAGGCCCTGGTTGCAGTCAAGCAGGCGCTCCTGATGATGGACATGGAGGATGTTCCTCCTGGTGTACGTCTATTGGACATGTCCTTGGTGTTGAAGGTCAAGCTGGACAAGCACCGGAAGTTGCAGAAGCGCAAGGCGAGGGTGGTTGTGAAGGGCAACAAGCAGGAGTATGGTGTCGATTATTTTGACACCTTTGCCCCGTGCACACAGTTGTCTTCAGTGAGGCTGGTTATCATTCTGGTGCTCAACCTTGCCCTCGAGGTGTATCACATGGATGTGGAGACAGCCTTCCTGAACTCGACCCTGGAGGAGGACCTGTATGTCAAGCTCCCTAGGGGGCTGGAGTATCAGGGCAGGACATGTGCCAAGCTGCTCAAGGCAGTGTATGGCCTGAAACAGGCGGGCAAAGAGTGGTTTGAAACCAGTGATGCCTTCATTATGGGCTATGATGAGAGGATGAGGCGCAGTGATGTTGAGCCTTGCCTCTACTACATCCAGGACACTGGCATCACAGTCATCATATTGGTATATGTGGATGACTACCTTGTGGCCACCAACAGCCGTTCATGGCATGATAACTTTGTGGCGGCCTTCAACTCCCAGTATGCCTGCAAGGACTTGGGTGTGCTGGATCTTGTGATGGGCATTGGTGTGCGCTGGGGCCCTGGGGTGGCATATCTGTCTCAGTCTGGATATATCTCTCAGATGATTGAGACCTATGGACTTAAGGATGCTAAGCCAGCGAGCCTGCCTATGTCTCCAGGGTGCTCTCTTGCCCCATCTGATGGTAAGGATGCCACCATTCCATTCAGGGGACTACTTGGGCAGCTACAATGGGTTGCAAGGTGCACGCGCCCTGATATCATGGTTGTTGTATCTGCTCTCTCTCGTTTTTGTGCGTCTTATGGCCCAGAGCACTTTGTGGCTCTGAAGCAGGTTGTCAGATACCTTAAGGGCACTATGGGCCACGAGCTGGTGTTGCGGACAACCTCCTCTGTGCCAAGGGGGCTGGGTTTGGCCAGTGGAGCACTACCACTATGCATATATACTGACGCTGATTATGCTGGGTGCAAAACCACGAGGAGATCCACATCTGGCATTGCAGTCTACCTATGTGGCAGCTTACTGATCTTCTCCTCCATCATGCAGAGATGTGTGTCGCTGTCAACTACCGAGGCTGAGATCATCGCCATGTCTGAAGGGGCTAGGGAGGTCAAGTACATCATTAACGTGCTGACCGACCTGGTGGACATCTGCACCCCGGTACAGATGTACTGTGACAACCAGGGGGCCATTCATTTGGCATCTGACTATGTCAACAATAACAGATCCAAGCACATTGAGGTGAGGAACATGTACATCCGAGAGCTGGTGAAGTCCAAGATGGTGGAAGCCATGTATGTCGCCTCAGCGGACAACACAGCTGACATCTTCACCAAACCTCTTCCCCT
Source organism: Cymbomonas tetramitiformis (assembly GCA_001247695.2). NCBI lineage: Eukaryota > Viridiplantae > Chlorophyta > Pyramimonadophyceae > Pyramimonadales > Pyramimonadaceae > Cymbomonas > Cymbomonas tetramitiformis. The sequence continues at coordinate 63,119 of LGRX02033570.1, read as the reverse complement.
ACCAGCATTTCTTACACACAGGGAAAGGCTGGGCATCATGAAGTTGCAGAACTCCAACTCTGAAGACTGAGGACTGAAGGGGCACTATCCCCATAAACTGGAGCTGGAGGGGCACCATCCCCATAAACTGGAGCTGGAGGGGCACCATCCCAAGAACTGGGTGTTGCTGACTGAAGGGGCACCATTCCCAAGAACTGGCAGTAGGACAACTAGACAGTCACCCTTGAGAAGGGGTATTGGAATCTGCAAGTGCCTGCTGATCAGTTTGGTGTAAAGCATGACTATCTAGACCTTTTACAGTAGTCAAGATGCTCAAACCCTGAAGAAACCCTAAAGGAACCCTGTGGGACCCTTAGATCTAGATCTGTAGATCTGCTGAACTAATCGTGGCCGTCAGATCATTGATGACCATCGGCAAGTGCGTAATAAGTTCATCGGTACCCAGGCGTGTCACTGTGGTCGGTATGAACACGACAGTGACACGTAGGACTCTGTTTAGTGAACTTTCTCTTAGATTGCCCAATCAATAATGCCTGGGCGCTGAAGTTCGCGGCGTTTCAAGCTGCGAACTGGTATATCTTTTGTGAATGAAAGTTTACGCTCGCTTTTGTGAAAACAGACTCTTGAATTCCAACACCGGGCGCCCGCTCCCCTCAGTGCAGCACGCTCCGGGCCCCCGCTCCCCTCAGTGCAGCGCGCTCCGGGCGCCCGCTCTCCTCCGTGCAACGCGCTCCGGGCCCCCACTCTTCTCAGTGCAGCGCGCTCCGGGCGCCCGCTCTCCTCAGTGCAGCGCCTCGCAAGTCAGGGGCCGTGATCAGGTGAGTGCCCTGCGCCCACTCGCGCACCACCTTGAACACGTGAGGGAGGCTCTTCACGAGCTCCCAGCCCTCATTGCCGGCCCACACCGGCACCAGGAAGCAAGCTGCCGTGCCCCACTGCTGCCTCCGCTTGCAGCGCAAGAAGTTCCTGATGATGGCCGCGATGATGCTGAACGGTAGGTTGCCCCACGCGTTGTGGCCGTCGAACTTCTGGACCCTCGCATCCTCCACCCTGCTCCAGCTCAGGTAGCAGTAGGCGTTCGCCCTGGACTCGGCGACGCACGAGTCCACCGTGAACGGGCCGAACTCCTGGTCCAGCTCCTCCCGCCGCACCGGGCAGACCATCTAGTCGTCCCGGTCCTGCCACCAAACCGTGGCCCGCAAGAAGGCCCGGTGCTCCACCAGGAAGCGCGGCATGTCCAGCCTGGACAGGAGGTCCGCCAGCAGGTTGTCCTTGGTGTTGATGTACCTGGGCCGCAAGCGGATGTCGTGCTTGGCGCACGTGAAGAAGATCTGCCGCAATAGCGGCAAGTACTCCACCGGCCCCCACCAGCTCCCCACCTGGTACATGGCGGACTTGTTGTCGATGTTCACCACCACCGTGCGCCCGCTTATCCGGTGCCCCCAAAGCACCACCGCCCGCCAAACCGCGAAGAGCTCCAGGTAGTTGATGCTCCAACTGGACGGGCACCCGGGTCTTCTCGGGAACCAAGGACGCTGCGGCAGCCTCGCCAGGTCTGCCCAGCTCAGGAGGAAGAACAGCTTCTCCCAGACCCCGCCGAAGCCCAGTGTGCCCGAGGCGTCCGTGGCGAAATGGTGCTCGTCCACCAGCCTCCTCTCGAGGACCACGCTCCTGCCGTTGTACTGGCGCACCACCCGCTCCAGCACGGCCAAGTCCTATCCTCCAGCATCTGGTGCGGCAGCCGCACCATCCTCCTGCCCGTGGTGGCTGCGAGGAAATTGAAGCCCCTCTTCGTGTAGAGGGAGAGGCCCCACATCACGTGATTGCAGAAGGCCAGCAGCCCCAGCAATGACTCCAACGCCCTCCGGGACACCATGCCCCGCGCTGCTCGCGCCCGCAGCTCCCCCGCCATCTTCACCACCGCGGTAATGCGCTCCTCGTCAATGGAGGCCGTGCAAATGCCGCCCTCAGTGCTCACAAGAACCCCGAGGAACTCCAGGAGCTGCGTTGGACCCTCGCATTTGGCACTGTTGACCTTGAAGCCCAGGAAGGTCAGGAACTCGACCAGTAGGAGCATAGCCTCCTCTGCCTGCTCCTTGGTCTCGAGGATGCAAAAGAAGTCGTCAAGGTACCCCACCGTGGGGATCCCTCGCGCGCGCATCCATGCCACAATGGCTCTCGTCCATCTCATGAAAATACCTGGCAGGGCCCGGTTGCCGAACGGCGCCCGTGCATCCATCCATCGCACGTCATCGAACTCGAAGCACTAATGGGGCCAGTACATGGACGCGATGCCCTTGCTCCGGTAGGCGGTCTCCATGTCCACCTTGAACATCCAATACCGTGGCCGTAGCATGCCGTACGCCTCCTTCACGGTGGTGAACTCGTCCTTGTCCAGCTCGATCCTGGCGTTCACCCCCACGTCCTCCGGACGAGAGTAATCGCTGACGGGCCTGTACTTGACCTTGCCCTTGCGCACCTTCTCCACCATGCCGAGGGCAATAATGCCCAGGGGCAAGCGCCACTTCGCCAAAAAGATGTGGCCCGCCTCGCTCTCGCCCCTGATCTCGTCCCGCATGACGTCCATGTGCTCCGGGCCCACGTAATTGGGGACCCGGTACGGCTCGTCCACGTCAATCTCCTCAGATGGCCACCCTGCACCACATGCCGCGCACCTCACGAGGAAGTCCACGTCATACCAGTCTTGGAAAGCGGCCGCCACGAGATGCGCCCAACTGGTGAGCGTCGGGATGGCGCAACCAACGCGCTCGCACTCCTCCTCGTAACACCTCCTCTCGTTCTCGCCCGTGCCACATCTCTCCATGTTCTCGACGGTGGCCCGCTGCAGGATCTCCGCGCGGATCGCCGGCCACCTCGTCGACGCGCGCACTCGCCACGGCTCCTCCGGCTAACGCCATGCGTCGGGGCTCGTCTGTGTGACTGGGAGTGGAGCGATGCGCTCCACCTCCCACCGCAAGGGGACTCGATCGTGCCTGCGAGGCCCCCCAAGCACGTCCCACACCGGGATGAATTCGTCACTCCGCAAGCCATCCCGCCACCTCTCGGGTGCCATCCCGTCCGTCGGCACCTCCATCTCGCGCTCCCCACGCGCGCGCTCGACAAGGGTGGCCTCACCCTCGTCCTCCGTCTCCATCATCGGCGCCATGTCCATCTCCACCGCCGGGCCCGGTACCACCACCGGGACTTCCACCGCCCCCGCCGGAGCCTCCTGGCTGCTTTCCGGCTCCCCCGGCGGCACAGCTACCGCCGGGATCAGCCCACCATCTCACTGCTGAGGGCCTGGGCACGCCGGGTCAGTCCGCACATGCCCCTCGTCGCCACAGACACTACACACATGTCTGAAATTGCAGTTCGGCTGATGCCTGCAGTGGCCACCATTGTGGCCGTAGCACGCATCCGCAATGCTAGGAAGAAAGGTATATCATGTTTACACTTTCAGATATCCACACAGGATATAAAAGATTCATTAAGTTTTACATTTTTACAGATCAGGCACCAGCGTGCCAAAGATGTACGAATATTGATAAAAGATATGTTCAACGAGGCACTTGGCCTCTTTATCGCGCAACAGATGAGAAATCTAGGAAGAGTCACAAGGTCGCCATCACGCTTCTGATCCTGTCACTGATCTCGATTCTCGATCAAATACTGATGACATATTTTCCTACCAACGTAGATGACAGAATATATTTTCTCTCAGATTTTCTCTAGACTCTAGAAGTCTGTATTCTCCTACTCCTCCTCACTGACGTATCGGCAACTTGCTTGCAAGCTCAGTGTCATAAGATTCAGACTTCTCTTTGCCTTTTTATACTACGTATCTCACTACTCCTCCTCGCTGACTACTCGGATTCACGATTTCGAAGTCAGTGTCCATGAGATACTCTCTTTTAGCACTGATACACTACAATTTCATTTCCAGTTTCGTTTCTAGGTCTCCAGCTTCGTCTCCAGCTTCGTTTCTTAGTCTCCAGCTTCGTCTCCAGCTTTGCATTAAGGCCGTTAAGGCCGTCAGAACCACACCTTCTGAAGTCAAAAGCATCACCAGTTGTCACCTGCACCAGGATGGTAGATAAAACGGCACTTGGCAGCGTAGCTGCACCGACGACGGTGATGACACTTTTAGGTTTAGTAACGGCACCAGCAGTTTGGTCTGGTGCAAGATCTTCTCCAAGAACAGGAATACCCCGTACGTCCTTGAGTAACTCACCACGCTGCGGCTACGTATCCACCTTCGTTTCGTTTAGTTGTCTCCAGCTTCGTTTCAAATAGGCCACACTCTGCGTTATAGGTGTCATTGCAGGCATCATTGGCACTCTGGCACTGAACTTAAATCCTGCGTAACGGTAAAAGAAGATACATTGCAGGCATCATTGGCACTTTGGCACTGAACTTAAATCCTGCGTAATGGTAAAGTCCTCATGCTTCACGTCTGCGCTGCCAATTCCGGGAACCGGCGGACCACTGCAGACGCTTCGCACAAGATATAGAAGATATAGACGATAAGAACAGCTGCTCTTCCCGCTGTTGTTCTTGATCAGGAAGTGGTCTTACAACTCCTCCTGCTCCGCGATTTCCTCGCATTCGCAATGATTGCTATAGGTTTCAGTTACAGCACGTCCAGTGTCGCAAACACCACGATGACGATGTACGACAGACACTCATAAGTGGCTTGTCTCAGCGTATCTCGAGCACAATTGGACGCCGTCCTTAACACCACGAAATTGACGTACGACAACAAAAATTCTTGTAGCCGTTTGAATAGAATCCGGCGCAATGCGCTATCCTGCACTGCTGCTTCCTTTCGATTTCATTCGGCAGACACAACGACAGTCGCCAAGTCGCCAATAAAAACGCGGCCTACACGTTGTCCGCATCTGCAATGAAGTTCGAACGAGGCCTACTTAATTTGCGTGACGGTGTTCTCTCAGTTCTTCAAACGTGGCCTACACAATGAGCGCGTCCGAGTTCTTGATGAAGTTCAACTTTACACGATACTTTTTCCTACTGACATAGATCTCGCAGCAGATAAAAGCAAGACAACCAAAATTATCACAACAAATTCAACAGCACGGTCACAACGTGCGGCCCCATACTGTTATCGCTCGATTTGTTCCAGAAGACATAAGAGCGGTCGCAGATATCTTTGTGTCTTTCAACCAAGCACTGTTTTACTCCGCGCGTTGAAAATCCCGAACAATAGCCGCCTTCAGAAAAACGCTCCAAAGAATGATGAAAAACGTTCTCAAATTTGCTGCTGCCAGCGCGTCTAATATGTTTCCATTGCAGTACGTCTAGACGGTCGTCACCACACTACTCGTTCTCCACGCGTCCCGTCGAACGTCGTGGGCCCATAACCTAGGAAGAAAGGTATATCATGTTTACACTTTCAGATATCCACACAGGATATAAAAGATTCATTAAGTTTTACATTTTTACAGATCAGGCACCAGCGTGCCAAAGATGTACGAATATTGATAAAAGATATGTTCAACGAGGCACTTGGCCTCTTTATCGCGCAACAGATGAGAAATCTAGGAAGAGTCACAAGGTCGCCATCACGCTTCTGATCCTGTCACTGATCCCGATTCTCGATCAAATACTGATGACATATTTTCCTACCAACGTAGATGACAGAATATATTTTCTCTCAGATTTTCTCTAGACTCTAGAAGTCTGTATTCTCCTACTCCTCCTCACTGACGTATCGGCAACTTGCTTGCAAGCTCAGTGTCATAAGATTCAGACTTCTCTTTGCCTCTTTATACTACGTATCTCACTAAATGCCACGGCCACGGCCGCCACCTCTGCCACCGCGACCTCCTCGGCCACCACGGCCTCCTCTGCCTCTGCCCCCCTTACCGTTGTCTGTCTGGGGCTGTTGCTCTTGCTGTTGTTGCTGCTGCCGCTGAGCACCGTCACGGTTCCACTTGTAGTCATTTCGCTTTTTCTTCACCCTCGGCTGTAAGCGGTGCTGCTGTTGGTACACCCTCCACACACGGTCGTACCCCTCCAAGGAAATGCCAATCGTTGATCGCTGAACTTGAGGGATTAAGTGCTCGTAGAACTCGGAGAAATGGTAGAAGGTGAAGTCCGATGCGATGGTCTTCGCCCATGCCAGAAAGTCCACCAAGTCGTCCCTCGCCTCCGCTGGCGCCTCGCACATGATTCTGAAGAACCCGCGCTCCCATTCGTCCATGTCCTTGCACGTCTTGGTCTTTGGCACCACGGTGAGGTCGCCATCCTTCCACTTGATGCGCCCCTCGTCCTCCTGCTGCAGTCGCTGCACCGGCTGCACAAGCAGGTTGACCCCCGCGAGGGGCCCCCGGGCCGGGATCGCAGTGGAGGGGGCCCCCGCACCTGGAGGGCGGACGATGTCTTCGGGAGCGAGTTCACCACGAAGAGCCCTTGCCAACCGGTTCTCGTTGACTGTCCTGAAGGAGCTCCCCAGCGCTGCCAGCTGCTCCCGACGAGCCGCGTCCAGGGGCGGGAGCAATGCACTCCCTCCCCCCGCAGCCCGAGCCTCCTCCTCTTCGCCATCACCTTGCACACGCTTCCTCTTCTTGAAGAACGAGGCGACCATCACGTCAGTCAACGGGTACGATGGGACCTTCGACTTGACGAAATGCTGGAACTCGCCCACACGCGCCTGCAGCAAATGCACAAAAGCCCGCCAATGCTCTTGTGTTGCCTCCTTCCCGGTGGGGAGCTCGTTCAGCTCGCACTCCTCCGCTGCCAACTCCGGCAGTGCGTACACCATTGTTGGAAAGGCGTTCGCCTCCAACGCCTTCATGGGCAGCTTTCCGAAAGGATGAATCTCCTTCCGGAGGGTCAGCTGAGGGCGGAGCTTCGCGGCCTCGTGCACCAAGTCAGCGCACGCCAGCGAGCACCTAGCCACATCCCATCCCTCAACGGTGGCCACTGAATCTCTCAGTGCTCTCGCCAGCAACTCTGCCTCCGGTGGTGCCACCCCACCGCTCAACAAAGAAGCACCCGCCGGTGCCGCTCCCCGCGCCTCCAAGCTCGCAATGCGACTGCCTAAGGCGTCAAGGCGTGTTCCCAAAGCAGTGGCGATAGCCGCTGCAATGGCGTCCGGGTCCACCGCTGCCGCTGGTGTAGGATACACCGCTGCGGCAGTCCCGGTGCCCAGACCTGTTGTGGCCCCAGCCGTCCCGGAATGGACGCCTGCACCGAGGCCACCAGCTCCCGCCAACGTTCCAGACACCGCTGCCACGGGAGCGGAACCCGCTGCCGCGACAGTCCCGATGCCCAGAGCTCCCGAGACTCCGGCCGTCCCCGCGAGGACGCCGCCACCGGAGCCAGCTGCTCCCGCTGGGCCTGAGGATGCGGCCCCACTCGCACCTGCTCCAGCAACTCCTGATGCCGTGCCTCCAGCAGCAGAAATCACGGCGCCCGCCCCAAGCACCGGCGCCGCTAGTTGAAGAAGAGCGTCAACCCATGCTTCCACCTGTGCGAACTTGTCGAATTCTGCACTCTTCCTCTCAGCCCAAAGGCCCGGCAGAGCCGGCCACAATCCGAGCGAAAGGGCTCCCGACGAATCAACCGCAAGCAAGTCAGCCTCCATCAAAACCTCGGTCCGCTGCCGCACATCTTCCGGCAGCAGCTGCAAGTCCGGAAGAGAAGAGCCCACCCAATCCAGCACCTGCTGTCGCTGCTTCTTCCACGAGTCCATGCGCATGCGAGGAGAGACTTTCAAATACTGTCGTAACTTCTGCAATTTCGTCTTCACCACCGACGAAGTCCAAATAATCAAATGGTCGTTACGCGAAACCATCTTTAAAGAATGTTAGACTCTGAAAAGAAGTACTTTTCGCCTACCAATCGGCCACCACACAGCCGTAAAGAAATTCGCCCGGTGAGTTAGCCCGCAGCGACTGCAGAGATCGATGATGGCCCTTCCAGTTCTAGAGCGGCTGCACTCCGGAATTAAAATTCTCCACTTCGCCAAAACTCTGCGGCCGTAGACGTCGCACTCTGTACACCTGACGCGAAGCGTGGCAACTGGAAATGTCGGAAACGCCGTGCGGGTACCTCGCGGCCTGATGGGCATGAATCAATGAAATCTGCTTGCGATATCCGGCAACTTCAAACAAGAACACCCGAGGTAATGTCCAGGAAAAACACGAGGAATGAAGTCTGCTGACGGCTCCCTGGGCAGCCAAAGTTGGCAAGTATTACAGCACAACACGGAACAAAAGCCGGATGAGTCCAGTAGCGACGATCAAGTAAAGCTGCGTTCAAGAAAAATTCCGCCCGTACCGCCGAAATGTCCGTTTGAGTTGCCGCGTCAACCGAAGTCGGTTCTGAAATCCCACTGCCTCGCTGAATACCTTTAGCAGGCATAAAATTAAAATTGTAAATGTAAACTACTTCCACACTAATTCTCAAACAGAATTATTTTACAAACTTCAGAGCAGAAAGCAGGGGCTTTCGGGGTTCGGAAGTGTGGAAACTGACTCTCCATTGTGGCGTCCGCAACTGATACTCCCTTGCGGACGGTGTCACCCCCGTGACACCCCGATCGGGACGCCACCCGAGGTGTGCCGTATTCCCGATCGGGCCCTCTCCCGGGCGACAAAAGTCGCGCCTGCTCGATTTCTCAGTTCTGAATAACCGAAATTATCGCGAGCGATAATTGTGAATGACCAACAACGACGACTGATGGTGAGTGGTGAGGGTGGCGCGCGACAGATACGTCCGAGGGGAGGGCGCGGCAATGGCTCTGCTGGACGCAGCACTCTACAGCGACAAAGCTTCAGAGGTGAAGGCGCGCGAGCCTCCTGCGGCGGCGCCCTACGCCCTTGTGGCGGGATGCGCTGTGCGGCAGGACGGCCGCAGCAACGGCCTCATGGCGCCTCGACCAGCCGCTCAGGTGGATCTGCTGCGCGAAGCGTATGCGGACGCTATGCAGGCTCCCGCTGACGTGGCCTATGTCGAGGCGCATGGCACGGGCACTCGCCTCGGGGACCCGATCGAGCTTCATGCTCTCGGGCAAGTGAAGATCGGCCGCGGCGCTCCGGGGGCAGGCGTGCCTGTGGGCACCATCAAGTCCAACATCGGGCACCTGGAGTGCGCCGCGGGCATGGCCGGGCTGGTCAAGGCGGCCCTCGTGCTGCAGCACCGCACCGTCCCCGCCAGCTTGCACTTCCGCACCCCCAACCGGCTAGTCGCCTTCGAGAACCTTCACCTACGTGTGGTGGCCGCGCCAGAGCCGCTCGTTCCCCCATCTAGCTCTGCGCCCTCGTCACGGGGGACTGCTGTGCTGGGAATCAGTGGCAACGGCTTCGGCGGCACCCTCGGGCACTGCGTGCTGGTCGGGACCTCGCCGCTTTGCAAACCCAACGGAGGGGAGGGGGGAGGGCACTTGCCCCATATGAATCATTGCGCCCGTGCCACCATGCTACCGGAGGGCAGCGTGTTCGGGGCAGGTGATGACGCAGGGGCTATGACCACTTCGAGCGAGCCACAGCAGGACTCCCGGCATCTCGTGGTGGTGGCTCTCAGCGCGCACTCCGTGGTGGCAGCGCGGCGCACCGCGGGGCGGCTTGCGAGCTTGCTGGAAGGGGAGGCGCGCAAGGAGGTCACGATGGACCCAACCTCCACGCGTATCACGCTGGCGGAGGTCGCTCTTGCAGCCGGCGCTGGCCGTCCCCACGCGGGGCCCCATCGCCAGCACCGCATTGCAGTCGCCGGCGTGCGCCCACTTGCGGTTGCGGCGGCGCTGTGGGCGGCAGCAGACGGGAGGACGAGCTGCAGCGGAGGCGCGACGCTGAAAGTGGCACAGGGTCTCCCTGCAAGCGGGGCTGCCGGGGAGGGCCAGCCATCATGGGGCCCAGTGGGGGCGGCGGGAGGCACCGCTGAGGGGGCGGCTGCTATTGGGGAGGGCAGGAACAAGCGGGTGGCGATGGTGTTCACGGGGCAAGGGGCGGAGTATGCGCGCATGGGGACCGGCCTGCGCGCCTTTGATCCGAGCTTCGCTGCCGCGTTTGCGGCTGTGGAGCGCGCTCTCGCGCCGCACCTGCGCCTCCCGCGGGGCGAGGCCCTAGGGGACCTCCTGGCGCACGGCCCAGAGGACGCACTGAAGGACCCCGCGGTGCTGCAGCCGGCGGTGTTTGCAGTGGAGTATGCCTTGGCGTGCGCTCTGCTATCGCATGCACGCGGCGCTTGGCCGCTGGTGGCAGTCGCCGGGCACTCCCTCGGGGAGCTGGCCGCCATGGCGGTGGCCGGGGTGCTGACGCTGGAGCAAGCGGCAGCGCTGGTGGCAGGCCGTGGCCGCGCCATGGCCGAGCTCGCACCCAGCGTCGGCGGCATGGCGGCGCTGGACGCCTCTGAGGACAAGGCACGCTGCCCAACCGGACCCGCCTCGGAGCGACTGCCGGTAGGGAGTTACCCGAAACCCTCGATCGATGCGCGCCAGACCCGCCTCGGAGCGCCTTCCGGTAGGGAGTTACCCGAAACCCTCGATCGATGCGCGCCAGACCCGCCTCGGAGCGCCTTCCGGAAGGGAGTTACCCGAAACCCTCAATCGATGCGCGCCAGACCTGCGGAACGCGACGGATGTAGCAACAACGAACGGCGATGAAGCACGCTGGGTAGTGAGGATCCCCCGTAGCTGCGGTCGCAGGCACGCCTTGGGTGATGTTTGGGCTAATGCGATTCGTGGGTACTGGGGCGGGAAGCGGCGAGCGCAGGTGAGGGCAGTTCTGGAGGAGCTGCATAGCGAGCTTCGGGCGGAAGTGGCCGCGGTAAACGGCCCGCAGGCGGTGGTGGTCAGTGGGCGTGATGCAGCCCTCGAAGCTTTGCGTGCTGTGTGCGAGGCGCGAGGCATCCGCTTCAAGCGCCTCGCCGTCCATACCGCGATGCACAGCCACTGTGTGGAGCCGTGCTTACAGGATCTCCGCCACGTGGCAAACAGCCTCCCCACAGACAGCAAGCCAGACGCTGTCGCGGCGGCCGCCACCACTGTCTGCGCGGGGGCAGGGAGCATCACCGTGGTCTCCACCCTGACAGGCGGGGTGCTGCTGAGGCCGCCGGATGCGGACTACTGGTGCCGGCAGGCTCGCGAGAGGGTGCGCTTCAGCGAGGCGATACGGTGCCTCGTGCAGGAATGGGGCGCGGAGGTCGTGATTGAAGTGGGGCCTGCCCCACACTTGACACCCCACGTGCGCGCCACCCTGGACGCCCTGGGCGCACCGCACCGAGCCGCCAAGATCTTACCCACCCTCAGGGTGGGCCTCCCGTGCCGCCACTGCCCGGAAGACGAAGTCACCCTCTCGCCCGATCTCGTGCCTCCGCCGCCTCCGTTTCTGCCTTGCTTACTCATGGTAGACCCAGTTGGCTGCAGTATACCCTCAGCGGTTTCCTTTGGCTCACGCATCAGTTTCTGCCCGTAGGAGCTCCGTAGCCCGGATGCTAAGGGTCAGGGCCTAGCCAGGACCCTGCAGTATCTGACACGTCGGACCGCAGTGAGCACAAGCGCCCCTCCGAAGGCGTGTCTGTGCCGGCACTCACCAGCAAACAGCGGGTGTCGCATCGCCTGGTCACAGGGACGGAAGGCAGGCGCGCGGGCGGAGGCGGAGGCATTCTGCGCCGTGCAGTGCGCGCTGCACTGCGCAGGCGTGGCGGCAGACTGGGCCGTGATGGCCCAGTCTGCGGCGCATGCTGCGGGGGAAGGGCGCCTGAGCCTGGCGCGGCTTCCGCCCACCGCGCTCGTGGGAGAGGAGCACTGGTTTTCTGGGGCCGCTCTCTGTTCTAATTCAGCAGCTCCAGCGTGTCACGAGGTGCGCGAGCCAGGAAGCGCTCTCTTCTCTCTCGGCTCCCTGACGACGCCCCGCATTCCACGATGATACCTGTGTGCGAGCCGCATATCAGCAGTGCTTCCTGTGCGAAATCTGAGCCCTTACCCCAATGCTCTGATGCTTATGGTGCAGAGGGGAGGGACCCTTCTCATGTCAAAAAACATCTGCTCACTGTAAACTTAAGGCAAATGGAACAGCATTACTTTAAGATCCATATTTTGCCGGCCAAGAAACTGGCTCTTGTTTTTCCGAGGAATCGGAGACATGCAGCTGCATCGAGACCTCCCTATTCTTCCCCGGAAAGCCATCTCTCTCGCTCTCTCTCTGCGCTTTGTATGTATAAGCCAGCGGTCACAGTTTGCAGTCTGCAGGCTGGCGCAGGGCATGGGTCATTTCCATGTCGCCCCTCTGCTTTGGTTTGTTGTGTTGTCTAGAGCATGGCGCTTGCATCGCCACTGCCACGACCGCCATGTCTCGACGCGGCAGTGACTTCGCGAGCACATGAATATATGACACATTCGGTCATCCCCGCGCGCTGATGACTGCGCAAGATGGTGCGGTGATGCCACCTTCACTTGCTTATATGACATATTCGGTCATCCCCGCGCGCTGATGACTGCGCAAGATGGTGCGGTGATGCCGCCTACACTTGCTTATATGACACATTCGGTCATCCCCGCGCGCTGATGACTGCGCAAGATGGTGCGGTGATGCCACCTTCACTTGATTATATGACACATTCGGTCATCCCCGCGCGCTGATGACTGCGCAAGATGGTGCGGTGATGCCACCTTCACTTGATTATATGACACATTCGGTCATCCCCGCGCGCTGATGACTGCGCAAGATGGTGCGGTGATGCCACCTTCACTTGCTTATATGACACATTCGGTCATCCCCGCGCGCTGATGACTGCGCAAGATGGTGCGGTGATGCCACCTTCACTTGATTATATGACACATTCAGTCATCCCCGCGCGCTGATGACTGCGCAAGATGGTGTGATGCCACCTTCACTTGCTTATATGACACATTCGGTCATCCCCGCGCCTGATGACTGGGCGCAAGATGGTGCGGTGATGCCACCTTCACTGATTATATGACACATCTATTACCTCGCGCTGATGACTGCGCAAGATGGTGCGGTGACGCCACTCACTTGATTATATGACACATTCGGGTCATCCCCGCGCGCTGATGACTGCGCAAGATGGTGCGGTGATGCCACCTTCACTTGCTTATATGACACATTCGGTCATCCCCGCGCGCTGATGACTGCGCAAGATGGTGCGGTGATGCCACCTTCACTTGATTATATGACACATTCGGTCATCCCCGCGCGCTGATGACTGCGCAAGATGGTGCGGTGATGCCACCTTCACTTGCTTATATGACACATTCGGTCATCCCCGCGCGCTGATGACTGCGCAAGATGGTGCGGTGATGCCACCTTCACTTGATTATATGACACATTCGGTCATCCCCGCGCGCTGATGACTGCGCAAGATGGTGCGGTGATGCCACCTTCATCTGCCGCAGCAGGGCACGGATGGGTCTCTGCAATGGTCAAGCCTACATACTAACTCTGCAATGCGTGTGTCCGACCGATTCTGTAGGAAGGTGGCAGAGGCGCACGCGGCATCCCAGCAGCCCCCGTGCTGGGACCCGACAGCCTTCTCTGGGGGGAGGAGTGGGTGGCGGCTCCAAAGCAGGGCGTCTGGGGCCCCTCTCTCCGGGGGCGCCCTCGCACCGCACTTGTGGCCGGCTGCTCCGGCTGTGGCTTGTCACGCATCGTCCTGAATGAGCTGCTGCGCAGCGGGGTGCGCGCGGAGGCGTTCGAGCTCCGTGGCGGTGAGGATGCCGACGGCCCTGCGCCAGGCGCCGCCGTCGGCGACCTCATCCGCAGACTGCGGAGGGGACCTTCAGCCACCGGGGCTACCTCGCCAGGCGCGGATGTGACCTCGCACACCAGGTGCCCCAGCATGCACTGGGACTTGGTGGTGCTGCTCCTGGCCGGCCCACACTGCCAGACACGGCCGGTGCTCGGCGGTGCTTTTTCACCCCGGCGGAAGGCTTCCGGTGGAGGCAGCGCAGGGACTCGTCCGATGTCGCCACGCAGCGGCTCGGTAGCGCAAACAGGGCGGTGGTGGCGGAGCTGGAGACGAGCGAATGACGCAGATGCAAGTCTGACGCAGCCACTACTCGGCGAGCAGGGCCCTCGGGACTCATTGCTGGGAGAGCAAGACGTGGATCTCGAGGTGGGTGGTGCTGAGCAGATGGCCGTGCCTCATGGGCGTATGGCAGATAGCCTTCCTTCGGGCACTACTTCATCTCATCCCTGTCGCAGCGAGAAGCCTGCAGAGTGCGGAGGCGGCTACTGGCCCGAGAGCAAGGTGCGTTGGAATTTAGTTATTATGTTGCGACTGCCTCGCCCCTCTGATCCATCGCCGACTGGACGTCTGAATGACCGGTTTTGCTTTGAGATGTCGTGACTGGACGTCTGAATGACCGGTCTTGCTTTGAGATGTCGTGACCGGACGTCTGAATGACCGGTCTCGCTTTGAGA
>LGRX02033570.1:0-46165 GCA_001247695.2 Cymbomonas tetramitiformis | reverse complement strand
GGTCTCGCATTGAGATGCCGTGACTGGACGTCTGAATGACTAGTTTTGCTTTGAGATGTCGTGACGGGACGCCTGAATGACCGGTCTCGCTTTGAGATGTCGTGATTGGACGTCTGAATGACCGGTCTCGCTTTGAGATGTCGTGACTGGACGTCTGAATGACCGGTCTCGCTTTGAGAAGTCGTGACTGGACGTCTGAATGACCGATCTTGCTTTGAGATGTCGTTACTGGACATCTGAATGACATCTTCTGGGGTGTTCCGCAACAGCTGCTACACGCCGTCAGCATTCTCCTCGAGGTGCTTCAGACCATGCAGGTGGGCCCCACACTGTGATAGGGTGTACCACGCTACTCGTGATGCCACAACAATATCACCGAGCAGCATTCCTTGCTCCGCAGAACCACACAGCAGTCCACAGGGTCGGCGCGGCGGTGCATCCTCGGGTCTGCGCGGCGAGCGGTGCACGTCTGGAGTTCACATGACGATCAATCAGGAGCTCGGATCCGAACCGCGGCTCATCGACGGCGAGGCTCCTGATGGCGGTGCACCACTGGGTTGAATCCTTGCGGTAGACACACCATCAAGGGTCACTCGGGCTGCACAGCTGTACACCCACTTCTGATGCGCCACCAGTGATGGACCGCCAGTGATTAGCCCAACATGATCAGCATGCGCACACATCCCATGCACCCCAAGAGCTGCTGCCTAGCTGGCGCCCTGCTATTGGGCTTCTTCTTCCCTTTAGAGGCGCCCGCGACATGCTGTGCCAGCTACCCAAGCAGCGCGAAAGCATCAATCCGTGCCCCGCGCGCCGTGATTCAGAGCTGAGGATAGCCGGTTCAGCTTGCAAACGTCCTAATGCGAACGGAGGTGGGCGGGGAGGGGGGGAGGAAGAGCGGCCATTAGGCGAACACCGGAGTGACGAAGCGGTTGGCGCTGATTACGCAAGGGGTAAACCTGGGCTCGAGCCCACCACCGGTGCTTAGCGCTCGTGGGGCTATGGGTGCGGCAATGTGGGGGCTGCTGCGGTCTGCCCGGCACGAGATGCAGCTGCTGCCACACGCACCACTGCTGCATGCCGTGGATCTGGATGACGCGCTTGCCCCGGAGACCGTGGCGGCACATCTTGCGGCGGAGCTCCTCGGCGCAGAAGAGAACGACGGGTTCGGATGCGAGGACGTGCGCCTTGTCGCTTGCAGGAGCTCCAGAAATAACCCCGGCAGAGAGGAGGCGGCACCGAGCCTCGACATCTTGAGCTCGGCATCGCCAGACAGCATGCGAGGGGCTGGGGCTGCGGCTAGTCCTGCTCAAGCAAGTCCCAGCAAGTTGCAAGGAGAGGTGCTACGGGAAATCCGCCGAATCGCGCCATTTGGCGCTGCATCTCAGCCGTCCGTGACTGCTGAATCTGCAGAGCCACCCAACGCAACGGCTCGGCCCGTGCAGGTACCGGCCGTGGTGGCCATTTCCGGGGGCACGGGGGCGCTGGGGCTCGTGGTCGGGCGGTATTTTCTCGAGAGGGGAGCGCGCGCGCTGCTGCTGCTGTCACGGAGCGGGGATGTTCCAGTGGCCAATCAGGCTCTGCACGAGGAGGTGCTTGCGGTCGCCGCCGCGCACGAGGCCCGAGTGTATGTGCTGCCTTGCGACGTGGGAAACGCCGCAGAGGTGGAGGCGCTCGTGGCTGCCTGGCAAGGCGAGCTGGGCGGCATAGTGCATGCTGCCGGGGTCTTGGACGACGGACTGCTGGCCAATCAAACCGCAGAGCGCCTAGCGGGGCAGCTCCGGGGTAAAGCACTCGGGGCACTCAACCTGTTTCACGCGTGCCAGGTGCGCGCTTCCACCCCTAAAACACCCTCTCAAGCCTCCGACTTGTCTGGGGCACAAGATACTACAGGGCTTGCAGTGCAAGGCAGAGGCTGAGACTGTGGTGTGGCCTGCCTGGGCTTGAGGAGTTCGCAGGCACACGCGGTGGAGCTCAGGCTGTTCCTGCTCTTCTCCTCGGTCACGGCGCTCCAGGGCAACGCCGGGCAGAGCGGCTACGGCGCAGCCAACGCCGTGCTGGATCACCTAGCCGCTGTCGGGGTGGCGTCGGGGGTGCCCACCATCTCGGTGCAGTGGGGGCCCTGGGCTGAGGTGGGTATGGCAGCTCGTAACGAGGCAAAGGTCCTGGGGCGGCGCAGCGTGTACCACCCCATTACGGTGCGAACACGGTACTCCTGCCCTCCGGCGTTGCGTAGCGTCGGGGTAGCAGCCAGCAACCGATCACTTCAAAACAGGCCGGTTCCCCCGCTGCAAACACGGGAGATGCACGAGTCACCCACACCACCCGGCCACCAGCATTACCTAAATAAGCTGTTCCGCAAACGGTTGTTCCAGTTCTGACGCGCAAGACTGGCATCAGACCCGCTGCGAGCCCCGCTCACTGCGCCGCCCCGCCCAGAATGACAGAATACCTCCCAGCTCCCAGGAAGCCGCCGCGAAGCTTCACACCTTCCGGCTGTCCCTTGGCAGAGTCGGACCTGTCGCCATCGCGGGTGTTATACGCTGAGAAAGCTCGGAGGATGGCGCGACTTGCCAGGTGGCAGAAGCGCTGGAAGCACTGCGAGATGTGATGGAACGTCCAGCAGGCAGCGCCGCAGTAGTTGCTGTGGCACGCTTCAATTGGGAGCGCGTACTGAGAGACGCCTCCGCTAGCCGCTTTCAGGTGACAGGCCAAATCCCAAGCGACAGGTGCTGATGCCATCATCCCCCCCCCCTCCCGTCTCGCAGACGACGCGAAGGCAATGCAGTGATACATGCTCTGATACACGTGCCACTCTGCAAACGACCTCCTACAGGTGACAGGCCACCTGCCCTCTCACCCCTTGCTCTCGCAGATGCCTCCTTCGTGCAGATCCCACACCCGTGATGTTTCCCGCGGGTGCCATGCCAAACCCCCCCCATCACCCTTCTTGCTGGCCACAAGGGATGGAGACAAGGAGCCCAATATAATGATGGGCGGAGATGCGCGGCTGATGGCATGATGTAACTGCTGACGAGCCGGGGTGTATTCTGAGGCACTTCGTAGCACGGAATTGAAATGGTCGGATTGGATTCATCATTTGTCTCCACCAATGGATGGATGAAACTGTGATCCGTTGATGGGCATGACAACGTGGCTAGACCACCTTCCCCCAACCTATAGCCAAATTGGTACTTCCCCAAGAGCAACATCTCTAACCTTGGGTGGGTGCCATCACTTTTGATCCTACGGTCCCACCCTAGGTGCATCCCTCATCTGAATCTGAGGATTGTTATTGGCACTGGTGTTTGGCCCCGGCTTGAGGCAAAACCAAAGCTACAAGCCAAGTTGCACCGGCCTGAGTTCTCAGTCGTATTAAGAGCTTTTTAGCTATTCTTTCAGGGTTCCGGTCAGGACAGGCTAGGGAACTAGGCCGGGAATTGATTGTCCGCGCGATGAACGTAATCAACCCGGGTAGTCTCGATTGACAAACAGCAGTGCTGAGCTGTCTGACCTGGTGGCCGCGGCCGCGCAACACCGCGGGGAGCGCGTTGCGGCACCGCGCACAAATACGAGTCGAAGCGAACTGCGCCAATCGAAGCGGGCGGAAGAATCAGACAGATTCAGAGCAACCCGCATCCACGGACGCTGCGTGTTGGATATCTACGAGTCTTTCACGGCTTGTGAAGGGGGCCGAGGGGAGGAGTTGGGAGCGCGATCGGGGGTTTACAGGCGCGTTTATGGAGCAGCTGCAATACTTCCTCGTTGATGCTGCCCCCCTCCGCGGAGAGGATGCCCTCCAGCACTCTAGAGCACCGTCACCGAGCGCACACCGGTGCAGCCCCGCACTCCAGCCTCCTAGAGCCAGCGCAAGCGATGGAGGTGGAGAGGGAGCTGTCAGAAGTGCTGCGCCAGTACTGCGGGGAGGCTAAAGGGGGCGTGGCATTGGACCTGGCTACGCCGCTAGTAGACCTGGGGCTGGACTCCGTGGGCGTCATGTCCGCGGCCCACGACATTTCGCAGCGCATGGGCGTCTCAGTCACGCTCGAGGAGTTGACTGCCACTCCCGGGAGGGTCCCCACCGTGCGGAGCCTCTCCGATCACATTCGCGCACGCCTCCCTGCATCCTCCCAGGGCCCGCGCTTGCCTCCCCTCCGTACGGTGCAAGCGTCCCCCACAGCGCGGTCCACAACACCCAATGCTCAGCCTTTGGCATCATCGAAGACGGATGATGTGCTCAGCAGGCTGCTCAGGCTGGTGGCCGGGCGCGTGGGGGACGAGGGCGTCCCGTCGCAGCAGACTGTGGTGGTGGAGGACACCCCGCTGCAGTCTCTGGCTCTCGACTCCATCGAGATGATGGCGATGGTGCAGGAGCTGTGCCATGAATCTGGAGCCACGCTAGGGCTACCAGAAGCCCTTGAGTGCGCCACCCTCGGGAGCCTGGCCGAGCTGGTGCGCTCTCGTCAGCGCCGGCACCGGCCAAGCGGAGCCGCCCAATCCCTGCCCCACGCCACCTCCTCGCCTTCCTCAGCACGCCGGGCACCGGAAGGGGTGCGAGCGCGAGTGGCGAGGGTTCTGCGGGCGTGCCTGGAAGGGGATGTGGAGGCCGGGCCGTCCTCCAGCGTAGTGGACCTTGGACTAGACTCTGTGCAGGGCATGGCGCTCGTGCAGGAGCTCGACAGAGAGCTCGGTACCCAGGTGACGGGCACTGCCAACCCTCCCCTTACTCGTGCCTTGTGAAGACGCAAATTGAGATTCTAGAATATTCCTTTGGCAAGATTGGCCGTTATCTGAGCGCCATTGTCCAACACCCTCCTTTCCCTATGCACTCCTCTCCCTCTGTGTGTGGCTTATCCTTGGACGGGTTCCCTTGGCATCACATAACCAGAATGAATCAGCTGCACTATGTACCCTCACCAGGGACCAAAGGATTCAACACACACTTCGGGACGCTTATCCAGATTCTCCGGAGCTTATACTAGTGAAGAATGGGAACCCCTAAGCCTCACTGAGCCACCCGAGCCCCTCTGCATCCGCACCGCCAGCGCACTGCTGCCTTATGCCTGAAGCCGGCTCATCCCTGCCCCCCGAGCTGCACAACACGTGTGTGTGTTTGTATGCTTATCCTACGACTCCTTTGGCACCCCGAAACCACAGGAGACTGCACTATGTACCCACGCGGGGGATCAAAGTATTCAGCACACACTTCGGGACACTCATCCGGATTCTCCGGAGCTCACTAATGAAGAATGGGACCCCCTAAGCCTCGCTGAGCCACCCGAGCCCCTCTGCATCTGCACCGCCAGCGCACTGCCGCCTTGTGCCTGAAGCCGGTTCATCCCTGCCCCCCGAGCTGCGCGAGCCATATCTCCACCACCAAGCCCACGCGCAAGACCACTCCTCTGCTCCCTGAGCCTCACTGGGCCACCTGAGCCCCTCTGCGGTTGTCCTGCCGGCGCACTGCTGCTGTGTCTCTGTGTGTGTTTGTGCATGTGTGTGGCTCATCGACTGTTAGCCACCGGGGGGCATGCCAGCAGAGTCCTCTTACTCCGTTACCCGAGGACCAACATACGATATCGCGTGTTGGGCAATGATCGGCACACACCATCATCCATGCTTCTTTGCATTTGGTTTGAGATCCGTCGAAGTAGGTGGTATCTTGTCACGGCCCCGCCCTGTTCCTGAATGCTTCTCACATCCACTAGGATGATGATGGGCTGGCTTTTGTCGGCGGACCTCATGCCGTTCAGTGTGTGTTGTTCATCCTTGGACCGAGTTCTTTGGCACCATATAGCCACAGAAGACCGGCTGCCCTATTAACCCACACCAGCTGGGATCAGAGAGTTCAGCACACGCTTCGAGACACCCGTCTAGATTTCATGTTGTGTGTGTGTGTGTGAATGGGTTTGGACTTGCTTTGGTGGCCAATCACAAACACTCAGACCCGGCCTGTATCGAATAAAGTCGCGTCTTGCTGGGGAGGCACGCCACCAGTAAACGCTTCCTCTGCGACTTGGGTGTTGGTAAGCGATGTTGTGTACCCGGCAGTGATTTATGACTCCAGGCCATACAGTCATCCCGGCAGTGATTTATGACTTTAGGCCATGCAGTCATCCCGGCAGTGATTTATGACTCTAGACCATGCTGGTGTCATCCCGGCAGTGATTCATGACTCCGGGCCATGCAGTCATCCCGGTAGTGATTCATAACTCCGGGCCATGCAGTCATCCTGGCAGTGATTCATGACTCCAGGCCATGCAGTCATCCCGGCAGTGATTCATGACTCCGGGCCATGCAGTCATCCGTGCTGCTTTTCTTACAATGCGCGCATACATGCGGCATCTTGGCACGCCCACGCCCTGATCCTGCATGCTGTTCTTATCCGCTGGGATGGCTTTGGCTGGCACGCCGCACGCCACTCTGAAACGCCCGCACCTTTATCTGAGCAGCCCTGCATCTCGCTGCCGTCCTGCACGGTGCTGAACGGTCGGATCTTGACCAGAGGGAGGGTCTGGGAGGAGCGGCAGATGGATTTCCCGGAGGTCATGGGTCTGGGCACAGTAGAGAACCTTGCTGCCAGTCTGGAGCTCCGCGACCGTCCGCTGAAAGACCCCTCCTCCAGAGTGCCTGTCCATGGCGGCGCTGGGAGCTGCACGACAGGGCGTCGGGCGTCAGCTGACGTTCCACCGTGCGCAGAGTGTGGGGATGTTTGCGACGATGCAGACCTGGACGGCTCCCGCGGCAGAACGGAGGCAGGAGCAAGCTCGGTGCTGGCCCCTCTGTCCCCTCTCCCCCCTGGGGATGAGGCGGAGCTGGCGAAGCTCCGGGCGGAGCGCGAGGTGCGGCGGCGGCAAGAACAGAACCGCTCGGGCCCAGGACTGCTTGGACGAGCAGCGATGATGGCGGCACAGTGGACACTGAGGCTGGCGTACTTGGGGGCGTCCTTTGGCCTTTCCCTGGGGTACGAGCTCAGCCTTGCTTGGGGGACGCCGGCGAGCCTGTGGTATCAGATCTGCTGTGCAGGCACCCTCGAGGGCCGCAGCTGGAGCCCTCGGCTGGAGGGAGGGCAGCGGCAGGGCTGTGGAGGCTGCGCGCTCGGTCGCATTGCCACCATCGCGATGGGGCACATCGTCGTCTGCGCCGCAAGTGCTATGCTGGCGTTTACTGCGCTGAAGTGGGGGCTGCTCGGGCGATGCTTGCCCGGGAGGTATCACCGGTGGAAATCGTGGTACGGCATCAGGTTCCAGTTGTTCGAGGAGCTCTGCGAGGTCGCTCTGCCTGGGATCTCCCTCGCGTGCCGCATGCTGCCGGATGAGCTCTGCCTGTGCTTCTACCGCCTTCTTGGAGCGAAGATCGGGCGGGGCGTCCTCATGCCGGTGGTACGTTGCGCTGGGCTCCGCACATCCCGCGTTCCAGTCTCGTTTCCCCTGGGCCTTCACCGGCATCGGCTCCCGAGTCAGGAGCTCTGTAGTTGATTGGGGCTTATCTCGGCAGGCGCGTCTCCGCCTCAGTCTATCTCTCTGCATTGAAACCCTGCGAGTGCAATCAGAAGTGGCGCTGCTGAGGTGCCAGGAAGGGGGGGCAGCCAATGAGGTGCCAGGAAGGCGGGGCAGCCAATGAGGTGCCAGGAAAGCGACCAATCCCTCTCTAGTTTGGTGCAAACGGCACAGCTTTTTCCGTGTGTACCTCAAAGTTCCGCGCAACGCCATGCTCTCGCCCACTGTGAATAAGGGCAACCTCTGCATTTCTTGAGCCGACTCGTCCAAATGCAAAGTGTCTGTATCATCGATGAGGCATTTCAGAACACGGAGGTGATCGGGCGGCACCGAGCCCGATCTTGACGAGCCCGAGCCTGAGCCAGGAATCGGGCTCGCTCAGGCTCGGGCTCGTCAAGATCGGGCTCGGTGCCGCCCGATCACCTCCGTGTTCTGAAATGCCTCATCGATGATACAGACACTTTGCATTTGGACGAGTCGGCTCAAGAAATGCAGAGGTTGCCCTTAGCCACAGTGGGCGCGAGCATGGCGTTGCGCGGACTCGTCGCTCTGAGGTGCACACGGAAACACCATCACTGTCTGCCGTGAAAAACGCCGACTCGCCTCACGGGCTGAGGCGTGCGGTGAGTTGCCGAGTGATCCATGGAAGAGTTCTGACCGAGGTCGAGTCTCGCTGGCATCCAATGAGATTGCTCTGTGCAGATGGAGGCATCCAACGGTTTCTGGAAGGCTGCGGATCTGGTCGAGCTGAGCGATGGCGTCGTCTTGCACGACTCCTCCGATTTGATTACCACCAACTGGGAGGTGAGACCCCGGGGGAGTCGCGAAGTAAGATGGCGCGGCGAGCAGGATGCTACAGCATCCGAGCCGTGTCTTACGATTGGGCGTCTGTGCTCGCTCCCCCGGGGAAAGACAACGCGCTCGGAGCCATGCGCTTAGACCTGATGATGAGGGTTGCGGCGTTTGCGATGTCCCCAAAAGTGTCAGCCGAGTCACTGCAGTCCGCGGCTAAGTCCGTCATCTCCACCAGCAGACGCAATCGAAGGCATGAATCGCCGGATCACATCGTGTGGTGGGGATTGACCGTCTTGGAAGATGAGCGGTGCGGATCAAAGATCCCTTGAACGCCGGCGGGAATCGCTTGCTGACACTCGTCGACGGGGTTTCCCGGGGCGGCGGATTCAGACGGCAAATGTGAACGTTCACAAGCGCATCATGATCGGCCGGCGAGTCCGAGTGAACGGCATGGCACGCGTGATGGGCGGCGCTCGCATCGGCGATGAGTGCATAATTGCCTGGGCTAGCCAGGCGCAGGGCAACGTCGCCCCCCGCGCCATCGTCACCGCGCGCTCCGGTACAGCCCCACCCGTCTTTCCATTCCATCTGCTTCCCAGTGCACTCAATTTGAGGCCCCCCCGATCCCGCGAGTCAGTGGCCGCTTCCTTTTCCAAGAGCGCAGAGAGGCACCGCCACGAGCATGTAATCGTGCACCTCCGCAAAGAACTTGAGGGCTTCCCGCGTGAAAGCAAATCTGCCGACGTCGCGCATCTCTCCCGTAGCATCGAGTTTGCGTCTCACGAGTGCTCTGGATGACCGGCCTTCTGAAGCGGCATCCCAAATGTCAAGCGGCGTCGGAGCGTGGCAAGAGCCTGCAGCCATTTCCCTGAAGTCGCAGAACTGTTGCCTCACTTTCAGTGCGCACATTTGATCTTACAAAGAAGTGGTCCGAGGTGCTCTGCTCGCTCTGCAAACAAAAGCGCGCTGTCATTGATTGCCTCGTTGAACTCTGTGCGGAAACCCAGCGCCCCGTCGAAGCGCCGATGATGGCGGGGCGCCGTGCCCGTACCTTGCGGGCAAAAAGCGCGAATGCCTGTTGATGCGCCTGCCGGCTTCGCTGCGTTGGAGGTGGGGGGGCCACAGTGCTGCCAGATTCGCCAAGCAGAGTGTTCCCTGGAAGCGCTGCAGACTGCATCTACCGCCTCCCTCAAGGTAGGCAGGCACTTCAAGCACAGACTGCATTTACCGCCTCCCTCAAGGTAGGCAGGCACTGCAAGCACAAACTGCATGGGTTCCCTCCGCAGAAAACTCAGCCCCCTCTTCACCTGCCTCGTCACCCGCCTCGTCACCTGCCTCGTCACCTGTCTCGTCACCCGCCTCGTCACCCGCCTCGTCACCCACCTCGTCACCCACCTCTTCACCCGCCTCTTGAAGGATGTTCTTCTTTGGTAGATTCAGCTCGAGGTGTAATGTTTCCTCTTCTTCATTTTGGCAACCCATCACGCCTGTTCACCGGCCATCGATTCTCACTGCCTGAGTGCCTGTACCTTTGATAATGATACACCTCCTCACCTTTCCTTCAGCACTCAGCGCGTGCAGTTGCGACTACGCCTGGGGTGACAGGCGACTCTGCGGTAGACTGGCGCCAGCTGGCCGGACAGGCGATGTGGAGTGCTGTGTTTGTTATTTACTTCAGCTGCGCGGTGGCGGTCGCCCTGAGTGCCTCCGCGACGACGCTGACTGCGCTTGGAGGCCGCGTGCTGCCTTCCGAGGCTCGGCAACACTTCAGCCTCCGGGCGCAAGGCGGCCTCGAGATGCTCGTGTACTGCACGCTTGTTCCGGGGCTCCTCGTCTTCTACATGCAGGTGTGCTGCCCACGTGCCACATTCTATCCCCGCTCCACGGCGTGGCCTCCCCTCTCCTGAGCCCGCATCGCCTCTTGCTATTTGCGGCGCCGTTCACAGACCTCGTCCTCGCGCTTCGCCCTCCCTCACGCTTCCCATTTCACACACAACACCTCCAACCTCTCGCCCTGTTCCTACTTCGCATACAACACCTCCAACCTCCCGCCCTGTTCCTACTTCGCACACCTCCAACCTCCCGCCCTGTTCCTACTTCACAAACCACACCTCCAACCTCCCGCCCTGTTCCTACTTCACAAACCACACCTCCAACCTCCGCCTTCACTGATACTTCGCACACACACGCACCCATCTCGTTCCATGTGGAGATCCTGGATGTGCAACAACCCCTTTTAGGAATATAGCCGCATTCTATTTCATGTATGTATGTATGTGATAGGTTCCTTTGACGCCCATCAACGCCATATATGGCATATTCTCCATGCTCGCTCAAGTTTGGAGCCCCTCTGCATACCCCCTCCCCTCCATCCCCTCCGTTCCCGCCCTCTGCTCCTGTCGGGCTCTCCATAAGTGAATCATCCTCCGGGTTTCCCGCCTTCTGCTTCTGTCGCCTCCACAAGAATCATCCCTCCGCCTCCCGCCCTCTGCTTCTGTCGGCTCTCCACAAGTGAATCATCCTCCGTTTCCCGCTCTCTGCTTCTGCCTGGCTCTGTGGGGCTGGGTGAATTGTCCCTCCGCTCCCGCCTCTGCTTCTGTCGCCGGCCTCCACAAGTGAATCATCCCCTCCGTTCCCGCCCTCTGCTTCTGTCGGCCTCCACAAGTGAATCATCTTCTCTTCTCGCCCCTCAGGCATCCCCGTCCAGGACAGATGGCTTGCGGCAAGAAGAAGGCGCGGCGTGGAGCCTGCTGTGAGAGGCGCGAGGGTGCTGGGTGACATCATCGCAAATTCCAGGTTTATTTCGTGCTGGGCTCTCTGGCAGCCAAGTGGACTCTCATTGGGCGCAGGCGTCCGGGCAAAGTGAAGATCACGAGGTGCTTCCTTTCCTGTGATTCGCCCAGGAACAAATCCAGCTCCGCACACGCTCCGCACTCAGGGAGAACCAATGTGCAACGAAGGTCGTTGACGGCCAATCAGAAGCCATCAGGCCCACGTGGCTCTCAACCATCGCAACGGGCGGTGCAGGTGGTCGGTGCTCGCGCGGTGGGTGGTGAAGCGGCTCGTGCACGTCGGAGTGGTGTGTGTGACGGTTTACTTTGACAACACGGCGGTCCTCGCGTTGTACTACCGGCTGCTCGGAGGCGGCCTCCGTGCGTGCACTGTGCCCAGCACGATGCGCGGCGTAGAGGCAGACATCGACCTGCTGAGTGTTGGTATGTGATCGACCACCCTATACCCCCCCTCGCTCTCTTCTAACGTTCTGTGCTTATCCCCTCACCTATGGGCTCCTTTTACCCTGCGCTCCGCGCCCACTCCTCTGCCCTCTCTCTTTCCCCTCTTTCCGAAGAATTTGGCATACTCGGCATGGGGGGAATAATTTGAGTCATGCTGGGTGAAACGTCATGTCAGCTCGTGTACCATTGGCTTACGGGTGGGGGGTCATCAGTGCATTGTGAAGGCCCCATTCGAAAAGCGATCTCGTGCCAAAAGCTCCCACCTGGGTGCCGCTGCCACAGCCTTCACACTGACGACTGTTTTCAAACCCGGCGGGGCGGGGGTGGGGTGCAGGCAAGGACGTCTACTTTGGAAATGGGGTCGGCGTATCGTCTGTCAGCGTGGATATTCATAGGGGGGAGGCCACTTTCTTCCCCACAGTGATTGGTGAGTGGCCGATTCTCGGAGCTGGATGGCCGCGTCTCCCACGTTCTGCTGACGAGGCATGAACAATAATGCATCGCGGCGTCACTGATGCTTTTGCAACCCTCTGGGGGGGACCACGTGTGCAAGATACAAGACCCCCTTGCTTCCTGCCTGCTGCAATGTGCACTCGATCTGAGCCGGTGACTCTGCGGGATGCTGGGGCAGAGGATGGTGTGTTCATCGGGCCCGCCAGCTACCTGCTGTGCGGTGCGGCGCTGCAGGCCAGGTGTGACCCCCAGCAGGAGGGAGCGGCGACTGGTTGGACAGGCACCGCTTCAAGAAAAAGTCAGAGAAGTGGGGGACTGAAATCGAGGCTTGTTTGCCAATTTAGAGCTCGGCCTCAGAGTATTTCTTGAGCATGCGAAGAGGGGATGTGGTGTCCTTACCAGCGAGACCTTATGAGCGCGTGCCCTGTTTGCCGCCGCGGCGTTGGCTTTTACATTGGGGCTTCCCGGACACGTAGGGGGGACACGGGTGTCCACGTGTGCTGCAGCTGGATTTCCTCTCGCCCACCCCCCTTTGTTTCTTTTTATCCTTCTTCCCTTGGTTTTCTTTTCTTCTTTATCACCGGGGGGTGGGCTTCAGTTACGGGTGGCTCCTAGCCCCCTCCACTACGGACTCCTGGTTCGACACTATTTATTGTTCATTTTTCACTATTTATTAATCATTATTCATTATTCATTAAATATTTTGCCTGCTTTTTTCTTTGGCTCTCGGATTGATTTTTCAGTAGATTCCTTTCTCCCCCTCCCCCTCCCCCACTCCTTTATTCCTGTGTCATCTGCGGGATCGCACGCACTCGCTCGATCGCTTCCTCTGTCGATCACACCTCCTCTCCCCGCCCACATCCTGTTCCCCTTTTTTCATTTTCCTTGCCTCCTTTCGTCTCCTCTTCGGTGCATTCTTTGCTCTGCATCCTCTCTTGCCTTTAGAATTTCTAGTCCCCAGTTATCCTGCCCCTTGATCCCTCTGCTCACCGGTGCTTCCGTTCCACCTCGACGCCGCGCCCTCGCACTCCGACGCTCCGACGTGCCTCGCTCGTGCTCTTGCCTGCTTGCTTCGTGCCTGCCCCCTACACCTCAACGGTGCGCTCTCCACTCCCTTTTGCTCTCTCACACACACTGACACTGCATGCACCCTAGGCATACGGACCGGCATATAGAGCACTGAGAGTCACAACCCACAGTGCCACTGGGCCCGGGCAGCATGCACTCCTTCTTCCCCTCAATTCTCCCTGCCTGATTCTCCTTGCCCTACTCTCCCTGCTTAGTCCGTCGGGTCTCCTGCTTGATCCGTCATCGTCGGTCGGTTTAGGGCTTGGCTTTATGTCCGGGGAGCCTAGTACGAGTGGGAAACCTTGGTGATCACGTGCACCGTGCCTTGGTTTCCCCTGTAATTCTTTGTGGCTTTCACTCGTCTAGGTCCGAGCACCCCTGCTGGAGCCTCCGATCCCAGCACACTATTCACGGGGACGCACGGTGCAGTGTCGAGAGTCAGAATCGACTTCCCCAACCGGCTTTGGGCTTAGGGTCGCTGTCGTTCCCTTGTTCCTTGTCTCCCTGCCTTCCTTCCTGCCCTTAACTCCTCACCCTGCTTGATCCTGATCTCTCTCTTCCCTTTCTCCCTGTTTTGATATTTGATCCTCTGGTTTTGATCATTGATCTTTGTGCTAGGTTAGGTGGGCGAGAGTCTCCCTCCCCCCCATGTGTGTGCTTATCCTTGGATCGATTCCTTTGGCACTATATAGCCACAGACGATCAGCTGCACTGTGTACCCACACCGGGGATCAAAAATATAGATTCAGCTCACACTTCGGGGCACTTCTCCGGAATCTCCCAAGCACGCTAGTGAAGAACAATCCAGCGTGTGCCTATCCTTGGACCGACTCCTTTGGCACCCCGTAGCCGCAGAAGACCGGCTGCATTATGTACCCACGCTGGGGATCAAACGATTCAGCACACACTTCGGGACACTCATCCGGATTCTCCGGAGCTCACTGGTGAAGAATGGGACCCCCTAAGCCTCACTGAGCCACCCGAGCCCCTCTGCATCCGCACCGCCGGCGCACTGCTGCCTTGTGCCCGAAGCCGGCTCATCCCTGCCCCCCGAGCTGCGCGAGCCATATCTCCACCACCAAGCCTAGGCGCAGGACCACCCCTCTGCTCCCTGAGCCTCCCTGGGTGTGGTTACCCTTGGACCGACTCCTTTGACACCACAGAACCACAAAGGATCGGCTGCACTGTATGTGTGTATGCTTATCCTTGCGACTCCTTTGGCGCCCCGTAGCCACAGGAGACTGCACTATGTACCCACGCCGGGGATCAAAGGATTCAGCACACACTTCGGGACACTCATCCGGATTCTCCGGAGCTCACTAGTGAAGAATGGGACCCCCTAAGCCTTACTGAGCCACCCGAGCCCCTCTGCATCTGCACCACCAGCGCACTGCCGCCTTGTGCCTGAAGCCGGCTCATCCCTGCCCCCCGATCTGCGCGAGCCATATCTCCACCACCAAGCCCACGCGCAAGACCACCCCTCTGCTCCCTGAGCCTCACTGGGCCACCTGAGCCCTTCTGCGGTTGTCCTGCCGGCGCACTGCTGTTGTGTCTCTGGAGCCGGCTCACCTCCGCCAATCGAGCCACCCCTCCACCACCAAGCCCACATCCCACATCACCCTGCTGCCCCCTACAGCCTGGTCTCAAGAGAGCTTGCCCACCCACGCCACGGCCAGAATGCCCAAGCGCTGTCCCAAGGGGCTGAGAATGATAAACTGGGTTGCCCTCATCCAAACTTGCGCATCCGCCACCACTTGCGCCTGTAGCCCTCTGCCCCCCGCACCAACTCCCCGTGACTGGAGCCCTTGCGCTGATTGCCTTGCGAGGTGGCTGCGAACTTGAGCAATGCGCTCCACACTTGCGCTGTAACTGTCACGCCGCACTGTTCCTACTTGGGGTCCCATCCCCACAGTTGCCTGTGTGTCCCAAGCCCTCCCGGTGACCGATAGTTCACCACTCGGTCGTCGCCTTCCCGACAGCTGCTCACTGTTAGTTCCGGCACAGCCAGCAACCTCGCCCGATGGGCACGGAAGCTGATGTGTATGTGTGTGTGTGTGTATGCTTATCCGTGCGAATCCTTTGGCACCCCGTAGCCACAGAAGACTGCACTACGTACCCACGCCGGGGATCAAAGGATTCAGCACACACTTCGGGACACTCATCCGGATTCTCCGAAGCTGATGTGTATGTGTGTGTGTGTGGTTGCTCTCTGCAAAGAGAGGCAGAGGGTGGTGAAGTCCACCTTCTATGTTTTCCCTTGATTTTTGTGGGGAGCACTTAGGTGCCCGCATGTTTTCATTTTTTGACATGGGGTGTCCATGCTGTTTGGTGTGACTGCATTCATGGCATAACCATGGACCAACGGGTCTCATCCATCGACCGTGAGCCACTGGGGGGCATGCCTGCAGGGTCCGCTTACTCCGTAACCCTGGGGCCAACTATTGTTGGGCGATGATCGGTCACATCGTATCATCTTTCCATGCTACTTTGCATCTGGGTTGGGAATATGTATGAGTTTGTGGTATCTTGTCACGGCCTCGCCCTGCTCTTGATTTGCTTCTCACATCCACTGGGATGATGGTGGGTTGGCTTTTGTCGGCTGATCTCATGCCGTTCAGTGTGTGGTTGCTCTTCCATTTCCTGTCCAATCGTTTGCATTCATGGGCCTACAATTTCCATCCATCGACCATGAGCCACCGGGGGCCATGCCAGCAGGCCCAGGGCGTGGGGACCGGCAATATGGCATGTTTGGCAACGATCGGCATATGCTATCAGCCGTGCTGATTATTTGCATTCGGTTTGAGGTGTGCCGGTGTCGGTGGTATCTTGCCACGGCCCCGCCCTGTCCTTGAAGGCTTCTCACATCCACGGGGATGATAGTGGGCTGGCTGTTGTTGGCGGGCCTCATGCCGTTCAGTGTGTGGGGTCTCTTAGCCATGCTGTCATCCGTGCTGCTTTTCTTACACGGCGTGTACGTGGTATCTTTGCACGGTCCTGCCTTGTTTCTGCATGCCTATCTTTTCATGCCTATCTTTTCCAAGTGCAAAAGAACAGAGCTGAGGTTGTGTCTGTTCGCACTCCTACTTGTAGTCTGTGACTGGTTGAAGTTCTCTTGGAAGGGTCGAACCGTCACCGTCGACAGAAGAGGCGCGCGACTCGGATCGATTTGGGCAATATTTTGAAACCACTAAAATTCCGCAGGCTCCAATTTAAACAGATCGTGATGAGCTAGTTTTGTTAGGCGCGCCTCATGCCGTTCACTGTCTCATGCCGTTCACCGTCTCATGCCATTCACCATGTCATACCATTCACCGTCTCATGCCGTTCGCCGTGTCATACCATTCACCGTCTCATGTCATTCACCATGTCATACCATTCACCGTCTCATGCTATTCACCATGTCATACCATTCGCCGTCTCATGCCATTCACCGTGTCATACCATTCACTGTCTCATGCCATTCACCATGTCATACCATTAACCGTCTCATGCCATTCACCGTGTCACATATTGTCACAGCCCCGCCCTCTCCGCGCACACTTCTCTCATCCAATGCGCAGCTGGTGGCCGAGCTTCGATTAGCGTGCCTCGCGTTCTTTAGTGCGCCGCGATTCTGCTTGGTTGTCCGGCCATGTATCTACAAGCAAGCAGGCCGACCACTGCTGTGCCACCCGTCATTCAGCCGAAGATGCATTCGGCTGCAGCCCAGAGTGCGGTTAGGCTGAGCAGAGAGCGCGAAGGGGGCCCCGCATCTCACATTCCAGCCAGCCGACGTGACCAAGGGCGGGTGACTCAGTTGTGCTATGGCGTCTGCAGGTCAAGCGTGGGGGCCCTGAGCATTGTGGGCTCGCACCAAACGGTGCCTACCGGTGAGGCCCCTGATCGGGCCCGCGCGTGCAGACTGCCCTCGCCAATTGCACTCACCCCTCGCACTGGACAGCACGCTCTGCTCGCTCGCCCTTGAGACGGCATCTGCCCATATGGTGAGGAGATTTCCTGGTGATGAGCGCCTCCCCCGGGCTATCCATTCTGCGCAATCCAGGCAGAATCTGCGCAATCACCGCAAGCAGAGAGGAGGGCTCAGCAACGGCTCACTCTTGCACGCTGCGGCCAATCATGGCCACAGGCCCTTGTGCCGCTGCATGGCACCGGGGTGCGCACTGCTTCGTGTGAGAAAGACTCGACGGGCGCGGACTCCGATACGTTGTAGACTCGACGATCGCAATATCTCGCGGTGCGGGTGATGCCACCGGGATGGGATGCTGCATGCGACGCAGGAATCACTCAGATAGCCCACGACCTGCAGCTGGTGTACCGCCAGGAACCCCTGCTCAGGGGGAAATATGCCTGGGCGGCACTATCGGTTGGACTTGGGTCCTACCACTGGGCGGCGGAGACCGTCATCTTTGGCTTCGCCTTGTACTCTTGCTGTCTCCTCCCTTATGCGAGGTGAGATGAGCATCTTCACTCCACCCCCTCCCCCTTCTTCCTGCAATTGCACTCTTGCTCTTCCTGCTTTCCTGCCGGCACGCAACCTCCCTCCCAGCAAACCAGTCTCCACCCCGCTGCCCTGAACGCGCCCCTCTCTTTTACGGCCTGCCCACCGGCGCGTTCTTGCAGCACTTCCTAGGATGGCTGTCCATGACCCTGGGTGTCGTGACACGTGGGCATTAGTGCACCTCACCGCAGCATAATGATAGAAAACAGGTCATACCCGAATCATCAGTGACCGCGGCAGTCAGCGGCCCGCCATTATGCAAGCAAGCAGGCAGGTAGGCTGCAAGGTAGGTAGTAGGGAAGAGAGGAGGGAGGGAGGGGGGCAATTAGGCCGCCCTTGCGGAGGGGATAGAATTGGTTTTGATTCTGGATCACAGGGCAGCGGCATATTTAACCAGCCTGGCGCTGCAACTTGCTGCGGTGATGGTCAGCCTGCAGCTGCTATGTCTCCAGCTCACCGTGGCGTCCCTTGTGCACTGTGTCGCCCTGAAGTGGGCGCTCCTTGGCCGCACCCAGCCAAAAATTCCCTACGCCATCCGCGGGGCCCGCCACGCAGCATGGGTGCTGACTTGGCATTTATGCCAGACCTCTGCTGCTCGCTACAACATGGCACTTGGGCGAGACATGCACGCGCTTACCTCTGCCGTCATGCGCTTGATGGGAGCCAAGGTGCCTCCCTCCCACAAGTGCTGCTCGCTCGTGAGTAGCGGCTGAACTGATATTCAACGCTCACCGGGGACTCCTCAGTGTACAGGCAGAGCCCACCGCCGGCAGAGCAACGGCGCTCGCTGCCGTCGGGGTGCGTGCAGTGCCAGGTTTCTGCGGATATTTTCTTGCGTTGGATCCTGCCCGTTAAAACCCCCCAAGTCACTGCATTACACCTGCTTACACTCACTGACAGGCAGGGGGAGATGGTCTACATCTTCCCGACCAATGGTGCAACAGCAAAGAGACAACTGGAACATGTAGCTCGGCGTGAATGCTGCCTCTTCCCCGCTAGGGGGGTTGCCGAGAGTGCCACTAAGCAATGGCGCGGCCGCATCGACTCGTTGTTTGTTACTGATTGTGGCGCACCACCTCACTCGAGATGGCTCCAGATGGTCTACTGTGCAAGTGGCCGCATGTCGCCACCTAAAAAGCGACCCGCGACTGATGATATCGGTTTTGTCATAACTAGATTGCTACGCCATGTGTGTGGTTTGGTAGACTTTCACAGTGTGTAGGCCACGATGCCGGCAAGTCATGAATCGGTGTGGTGAAATGATTTTGGCACACATCCCGATGGTTTTGTGCTCAGCGCATCTCGAAATGCTAAAAGCGCCACGTCTAACAGCGTCCCTTGTCGGGAGGGACAGATTGGAGATGGAGTCAGCCATCTAAATGGGCTCTTCTTGTACCCGGAGATGGATATGCTGGATTTAGGGGACGGTGTATCGAACGGTTGTGTGGCGTACGGACATGACTTCCACAAGCTGCATATGGTATTCAAGCGTTGCATCCTGCATCCAGGCTGCACTCTTCCAGTCTCTGGTACCCAGGTGCTACCTGGTGTGACGCTGCCGTCGTTCACCAGCTGCTCACCAAGCATCAACAATATACTTCCGGGAAGTGCAAGCCTCCCCAGGAAAGTGCTCCATGGCAACCCAGCTAGGTGGTTCACATCCCATATCTCACTTTCTTTCTATCCTCTTGTCTTCTAGTTCTCATCTAGCTTTCGTGTCGATACTTTTTTCCTCTGAACAAAACTTCTTAAAGGTGTTAGCCGGATAACCGATTAACCGGCTAGTTAATCGGTGGCTATTCACTAGCCACCGATTCATTTTGCAGATGCACAGAATTCTTTTCGCTGCCGGGTGAACAGCTTTTGATGAATCGTGTATACACCGTGCTCTTAATAATCGCTGTTCCCAAGTCAGGTGTTGCTGTTCTGTGTTGGAATCGGTTATCAAATGATCTGAAGAGTGATGATATTTTCAAGAGCAAAGCATGCAGCTTCTTCAATGGCTAGTGCACATACAATTACGTTTGTTTAAGAATACACATATTTCAGACTGGGTTTATGTGCACAAGCTCTCCACTTTGCAATACGTGCATGTTCATGCTCAAACCGCAGTGGACTCGGCTGATGAATGGTTTGGTGTGAATAGGCCATCCATGCTGGGACCAAATGATGAGTACCTTGTGGACGGCGATGGAATTGTTGTTCATGACTACTTTAATTGAGCCGCGGGCTTTATTGTGATCATTGAAGAGAAACAGTGGTGTTGAGATTCACGGAGGATGCATGCATGCAGCAGTAGCATCATTGCAGTACGGGAGTGATGCCCTATACAATATGTGACAGTGATTTTCGGAGGTGTAAGTTATTTCTGTTTAAATAAAATTGACTAGAGCTCGTGTTCGACTAGTCGTGAATGCATCATTATGGTCAAGTATCTTCATGATTACGAAGTGGGTGACCGCAATGCTATAAATATGATGTAGCTTATATTGTGGTGTCCACAACGCATCAATATTGCGCGCAAAAAAAATGAGGGAGTTTCCCCAGTTTTATATGGGCATCTAGCAATGCACAAAATGAAAAAAAAAGATTTCCCACTGTACATATATATATCACAAATTCCTGAAAATAACTCTGATTCTTGGGATTTCCCCCAAATTCCCTAAATTTCTCATAATGTTTTAAATTCCGGAAATTTTGCCGAAATCCCAAAAAGTTTTAAGATTTGACAAGATTTCAAAATTCTCAAAATTTTCAAAATTCTCAAAAAACTTTTTGAAAATAAAAGTTTTAAAATATTTCTTAAAATGAACTTTCATTCCTTAAAGTTAACCCTAAAGATTTAAACAAAAAATGAAAAAAAAAACTAATTAAATGGGTTTCCCGAAAATCAGCCGAAATTTTTAAAATTCAATTCAATTTTCAAAAAAAAATTGATTTGTATTTTTCGGATCTCGTGGTTTCGGTCTGATCGGCGCTGAAAAATTATATTTTCTAAATTCTTTGTTATCATGTATTTCTTTAAATGCCAAATATATTTGTTTTGCTGTCGCTTTAAAAATGATAATTAAAAATATAGAGGTGTGAATTTTTTTTTTGTTATCGTTATATTATATAAACAAAATACTAAAGAAATGTCAAGCTTTGGAAAATAATTTATACTAAGCAAGAATTTGACTGTGGGAACTGGAGTGACTAGATCACGTGCTGCTGTGACTTTTGGGTCTTCCATAGTGGTGTCTGAGTCTGCTGCTGTCATGACCAGTTCACCATCGACCTCTGAGAGAAAAAAGAGATAAGCTACGGCTTCTTCAGCCGACCCACTGGATCGTATACGTCGCAGGTGCTTTCTCAGAAGACGTTATAGACAAGCATTAAAAAAAAAAAAACGATTGTTGAAGATCAAGCAAAAAGAATTGAATAAATTGAAGAACTTAAAGAATCTATAGATGAATTACCGAAAAATCCAATTGAAGAAAAACCTTTAAAAAACGAAAAGAAAAAAGTGAAAGTTTCAAAAAAAAAAATTGAAGTGTCCGACTCTGAAAGTAAATCTGAAAATTCAGAATCTTCTCAATCTTCTGAAGATGAATCTTATTATTTAAAACAAAAAAGAAAATCAAAGAAACGCAATCCGGAAATTTCCCAAAAAAATCGAAACCCCAAAATTAAACTTGCAATTGAAAACGTTTATAGGAAGGTAGATATATAACAATATATATACTCTTCTGTTGAGTGTGAAAGCACAGTGAGACAGGGTTTTCGGTTCGTCTAAAGTCGGATTAAACTGAAAGATAATCGGGTTTTACGCTGGCGGACCGGGACACACGAGCTGAGCGGACAGCATCATCTATATGACCTAAATCAAGTCCCTTTGCCCGCCATTGATTAGGGGACCACGTATATTGATGTCGTTGGATGCACAAGTGGCACGTACCCCACATATTTCTAGTCAATCCAAGAAAACTGGTGAGCTGATTTCAGTAACTGATTTTCGTGATTTTTTTGGGAGATCTCTACGTGCCAGATAGGTGCCGCAAGTGGTAATATTGCACAAGTATAGCCTACCCAATGATAGGTGGGCGTGGCGGCGAGTTGGGATTATGTCATTGGTCTCTATATGGCTACTGCTCGGTGGTACTTGTCATATTTATATCAGCGGGAACTGCTTAAGTATGGGACCACATTGCCCAAATTACAGCTTTGCATGACCCATATCATGTGGTCTATGAGACATATTACCAATAGTGCGCATAGTGATGCATAGATATGACTTCAAACTATACCTCGGTAATTTTTAGGGATTTTCCCAACCATTAGGGTGCGTGTTATTGAATATTTTGCTCGAATTTTGGGTCGAAAAATGTCACAATGCAGCATTTTCGTCTTAGTGTTGGCGTTTACCATGCGCCGAGAGCATAATATATATATCGTCATTATAAGCCATTTACGGTTATGAACCTTTACATTGGGTCATAAACTTGATGTGTGGGTGGTGGTACACCACCCCCTATCCATCTAATGGGCCATTATTGATGATACCGCGGCTAGTCCTTCCTGAAGGACTAGTGAAATTAATTAAATTTACAACAAAATATACCCTAACACTGCGGCTCGATTAGGCGTACCAAATCATGGAAATACGTGTTCCTATTATGATAGGCACCTTGCCCGGGTCCCAAATGTTTTTTCCAAGCACAGAGTTGAGGTCTAGGGCCCAATATTCAAGGAGTTATGTGCATTTCCGTCTAGTCCTTTGGGAACGACTAAAATGTCGGGTACTAGCCACAGAGGCCTCCACACGGCTCATAACATACCACACCTTCTTCACGAGCTTGTGAGAAGAACCGCTTGTCCAACACCCTGGTATCCACCTTCTCAGGCTTCAAGATGCGTTCATCACCTTCAAAGTATTCGTTGCTGTATACAGCAGGACTGCCTTCGCCATGCGTGCCTCGTGTGGGTCGCACCAAGCTCAGCGCCTTCCAAGCTGCTCTCGCTAGCCTCCCCGAGTCGACCACCAGCTCTGGTTGGTCCGTGTCGAACAGGGCCGCGTGATTACACTCCAACTCATCTTGATGGTGCAAATCGAATAGGCGATGTACTGGGCTCGTGCCCAGCTGCCCTCTGGCAGCCATCTTGCAATAGTTAGCGACCTGCACCTCTGGCGTCACCTCTTCCCCTGCGGGAGGGTCACCAGCCAGCATGAAGCACAAGCTGTCGCAGAAATCCTTCGTGTAAACTTCCCCCACGCCTGCGTGAAGCGCAGATGCCTTTTCTCGATCGTGCCTTGCCCCAGTCTCGTCCGTCGTGGACGGTAACGGGTAACGAGATGGCACGTCGGCATTGCTGTTCTTAGCCCCCGGGCGATACTGCACCGTGAAGTCGAACTCCTGTAGGCTGATCGCCCATCGTAAATGCTGCCCCTGAAGGTCGGACTTTTCCATCAAAGTGGTGAGTGGCGAGTGATCGGTCACCAGCGTGAAATGGACGCCATGCAGGTACTGCCTCAGCGTGCGCACTGCCCACACCACGGCGAGCATCTCACCTTTGAAGCTGGCGTACTGTCTTTCCGTTTTGCTCAAAGAACGACTGATCGCCATACAAATATACTCGTTTCCATCGTCGTCCTTCTGGCCCAGCACTGCGCCGATGCCACAGGTACTCCAGTCAGTGTACAATATGAGGGGCCTGTCATAATCGATTGGCCTCAGACATCTCCCAGCACAGAGCGAGTCCTTATTAAGGTCCTGGAGCGCCTGGTCCTGCTCCTTCCCCCAAGCTCCCTTGATATCTGTGATCTCTTTCTTGAGCAGGTCGTTGAGGGGGCGTGCCATCTCAGAATAGTTTGGTCCCCCTGGCTCACCCACAAGGCCCTTGTAGTAGCTCATCATGCCCAGAATCAGTGTCGACAACGGATCCGGGTCCAATCCGAATTCGTAGGACGGATCCAGAAATTTTTCAGGCTTCCACGCTTCGGATCCAGCAATTTGTTTGAATCCGTTCGTATCTGTACCTGTCGGAGCCAACGAAAATCAGGCTTCGTTCGAACGGATGCAAGAAATTTCAGGGTTGTCACTGTATCCGTACTCGAAAATCCAGAAAATGTCTGGATTAGTCTCCGTGGATCCGTTATATTCCAGTTCTTTCAATGAAAGATTACGGAACTGTCCGTGACCGATCATGGACGTTTTTTTTCACAGTGAGTCACTTTTACGTCACAGATTTCGGCAGTTAAAGTCTCTAATTGCGCAACGTCTTTGAAGTTAATACTAAACCGTTAAGGTCTTTAGAATAAGCACGCAACAAACCTCGGCGCATACGGATACTATTTCCATCGGTAGTCATTAATATCAGCTATTTGCGCAGACGTTCAATGCTTGCGGCATGCAAGAAACAATAGGCAAAATAGCGCTTCGTAAAGTCTGAGTCTTGCAAGATTAGATCATAATGAGGCTTCTTCGAGGTGACTTTTTTAATCTGGAACTGGACTGGTCCTTATTGCCACCTTCCAGTCTAGCAGCTTCTGTTTTCTATTATTATTTCTATAATTTCTTAGTATAAGCGTTTAGCTCGCATTGACGCTGCCACCTTCTAGCCAAGCAGGTTCTGTTTTCTATTATCAATTTATATTACAAACTTAACACATACTTTAAATAGTTTTACCTTTACACAAGGCTGGATTTGTAATTTCATTTTTTCATGCAACCTAAAAATATCGTCATCGATGACAAAAAAATTCTACTTTATAAATAAAGTATAAAACAAGATTTTTTTTTCAGCACCTAGAAATATCGTCATCGATGACAATAATTTTATGTTTTATGAATAATTAGCACGGATTTCATATTTTCTCAATATCAGTTTCTTATTACCTGTCAATGGTGACAAGGGTTGTCATTGTTATATTTTCTGTGAGACATACTTATTCTGGAAAAAGGAAAGTTCCTTTTATTTTCACTTGGTATTTTTCACCTGATTTGCATTTTGACTTTTTCGGGGAGGTGTCGGTGCATTTTTTCACAATAGGTGCCTAAAGTGTATTTTCAAAAATTCCGGGGCCCGTTGTGGAATTTCACTTGTTGGGGAGCGGGGTGCGGTGATATTCCGGAAGAAGGACGCGTCATTGTATTTTCACTTGTTGTTTTTCACCAGAATAGCATTTTGACTTTAGCGGGGACGATACGTCTCGGTGCAATTTTTCAGAAAAGGAGACCAAAGTGTATGTTCAGTATTTTTGGGGCCCGTTGTGTAAGTTCACTTGTCGGGGCGGGGGGTGCGGTGATATTCCGGAGGAAGGGCACGTCCTTGTATTTTCACTTGTTGTTTTTCACCAGAATAGCATTTTGAGTTTTTCGGGGAGGTGACGGTGCATTTGTAAAGAAAAGGAGACCAAAGTATATTCTCAATATTTCCGGGGCCCGTTGTGTAATTCCACTTGTCGGGGCGGGGGGTGCGGTGATATTCCGGAAGAAGGACGCGTCATTGTATTTTCACTTGTTGTTTTTCACCTGATTTGCATTTTCACTTTATCGGGGAGGTGACGTTGCATTTTTTACCAAAAGGAGACCAAAGTGTATTTTCAGTATTTCCGGGGCCCGTTGTGCAATTTCACTTGTCGGGGAGGGGCGTGCGGTTATATTCCGGAAGCAGGACGCGTCAATGTATTTTCACTCGAAAAGAGTTCGAGGACCGTTTTGTATTTGCTCTTGGTGAATTATCCATTTATGCATTTATCCATTTATCCATTCTATGAGCTATGTCATAAAAGCAATGTTCCACAGGTTAACCAATCTCTCGCCGACAGGAATAAGGGTGAACGCACCAATAAAGTAATGATTAATTACCGCAATGAGAAAACATTGATGCACACTCGCTATGGAGTGGATCTGATCTTTGTGGATGGTCCTTTTGGGCTGTTCCCGGAGGTATGGGATACCTTTTCAACAGACTTCTTCTACTCATGCATGGGTGGTATTTGCATGTCGACTATGGATTACGGTGGCACCGTGATTCTATTCTTACCGGGATCGACTACCTGCAGTATGGTGACCATTAACGAAAAAACTTCGCGATATCCAGGCAGCAAGCTATCATCGATGCCTTCTGCGCTTCGACCAACGGCTGGCCGCTGAAATGGGCATGCCACCAAACGGTTCAATACTGGAATCGGGGCGGAGGACGCATAGGTAATAATCCGGCTGCTCCGTGCAGCGTTTTGCAACCATATGTGCTGCTGCACTTGGTGGAAGATCCCAAAAAGAATAATAAACTACCGAAGTGGGCCCCGATGCGAAGCACGGTCGGAAAGTTTGCGAACGCGTTCACGAACATCATGGTAATAATCCTGGTATGCATCCATTTCTTGTCATGAACGAAACTCCGTTAAACAAAATTGTCAAGCATGTGCACTAGGTCCGACACCCAGACTCACGTGTGACAATCGTATACGATTGTCAAGCAGCTGGCGATGAACTGGCGATGGTCCTTGCTTTACTTGCTCTGCAATGCTTCTGGTGCCATGGAAGCTTCTTTATCTTTTTGATTTATTGATTTATGTTTGGGTATTTATTTGATTTGTTTTTTGGGCATATTCTGGACTGGACTGGCCTTATCTATTTCTTCCAACTGGGTCTCATAAACTTATGCTCTTTCGTTGTGTTACGTTATTTTCTCTGAAAAGTCCTGACGCGTTCGTAAGACACGGCCGAGGTTCCGAGTGACTCCCACCACTGCACTCCTGCTTCCTCCGCATATTCCGAAGCCATGTATTACGTCATTTTGCCTT
Organism: Cymbomonas tetramitiformis; assembly: GCA_001247695.2. Lineage (NCBI taxonomy): Eukaryota > Viridiplantae > Chlorophyta > Pyramimonadophyceae > Pyramimonadales > Pyramimonadaceae > Cymbomonas > Cymbomonas tetramitiformis. The sequence continues at coordinate 19,831 of LGRX02033570.1, read as the reverse complement.
AAAAACTCCGGCGCGTTCGTAAGACAAAGTGAAATTTTGCATCTGGCTGTTAGTGTTGTTTCACTCTCTTCATATGGAACTCCGACCGGTGTATTACGTCATTTTCCCTGAAAATTCCTGACGCGTTCGTAAGACAGTTCGAAAAAATCAGTTTGCCGTTTTGTCTCGATCTTTTTCTGCATAACCAAACGTGGGCCTTATGCTCTCACGTGCATTACATAGCCGCCAGCAAGGTATCTGAGTTCCCAGAATCCTACTGACGAAGCCTAGCTCTAGTGGAGGCAGGCGAAAGCGCTATAGGAAACCACTTACTTTCAGCATGTACAAAGGTAACATTTTTGTATAACAAAATATCAGCCTGAGTATCATATGTTGCGAGTATCTATATAAAGAGAACCTTTATCTACTGAGTTAAACAAGTTATAACTATAACTTCCTGTATTCTCACGACGTTTGTTAGACGTTTGTTGCGAAGCAGAGTATTGACAGTTGAGGTGGAATTCATTTTCTGGTACTCAACTATTATTTCGTATCTATTATCTGGCAAGTGGGTTTATTCTTATCGTTTTTTGGACAACTGTTATTATTCTTCTGGACAGTTTATTTCTGGATTATCTTTTCAGTACAGATTACTTTCTGGATTATCTATTCAGTACAGATTACTTTCTTACAGAATTCTTGCACAATCTAAAAGCTATGAGCCTACCCCCACATGCTCAAGGCGGCTTTACCCCGCAGTCTATGCAGCAGTTCAATCCCCAGCAGGGTTACAATCGGCAGCAACGTTATGGCTATGGTCCTGGACAGCAGCCGCCACCCCCTCCATACCCACCTCAGCAAAATCCCCCTCCACAGAACCCGCAATGGAACAATCAGCCCGACCAAAACCAGTTTGGCGGCGGCGGCTGGAAGCCGGGAATCACGCAGCAGCTCCGAGATCAACTTCATCAAGAACAGTTACACCGGATCACCGCTGATCTGGAACTTAAGCACGAACGGGCGGCACGTGCACAGCTGGATCGCCAGCGAGATCATACACCGAAGAAGGATGAAGGAAAGGGGGAGAAGACACCTCGTTCCAGATCCAAGTCAGCCTCGAAGACACGGTCGAGGTCTGCCTCCCAATCTGGTTCTCGCTCGCGATCAAAGCGCCAGAAACGGGATGTGCTTTCTGACAGTGAGACGTCCTCCGGCGATGTGTCGGGGGAGTCAGCGATGTCCCCGCAGGCGATCCGGCTGAAGAAGAGAAAGTTGATGCAGAAGGCAGCCAAGAAGGAGATGATGTCGGAGCGCCGAAAGCTGGAGCAGGATCTGGACGCAGCGCGCGCGATGGGTGCAGCGCAGATGAAAGCAGAGCTGAAACAAGCGAGGGCGGAGTTGGCGAAGATGAAGGCCAAACAGGGAGGTGCAGCAGCCAGTGGACGTGGCGGCGGCGCCAGACGTGGCGGCGGCCGCAATGGACCCACACTTCGAGTGGGAAACAATGGCCATAATGAGCTGACCGATGAAGATCAAGAAGAAGAAGAGTGTGCGCCGCCAGTGCCTATTTTACCTGCGGATGTGAACGAGAAATTCAAGTCAGTGGCTGGCTTAAAACGAATGGAAGACATATTAAAAACACTCAACGACTTACCTTCAGGCTGGGATGACAGCAAGCCGAGAGGAGGAGTCGACCGTCGAGCCGTGGTGAGCCACGTTGTGGACCTGCACAACGAGGGCAAGCTCTAGCTCTTTGGTCCGCGCCAGTGCAGAGCAGCCCGCCTAAATGAACTCCTGTCACTACTAAGGGAAGTTCTACAAGGTATGTACTGGCGCAGGGACTGGGAGGCTGCAGGGGTGGAGGAAGATTTCCACAGGATCTGGATGTTCCAGGCACTTTCTTTCTTCCACCTATGCGGGTGCCGGCCGAGATGGTGGACCCGACGTTTCTTACCTTTCTGGACCGTGATGACGACGGAAAAGCTTATGCAATGGTACCGCGGTGAAGATCTCTACGGCAGCTATGTCCTCGTCTCTCCGTGGACTAGCCTCTCGTACGTGGGGAAGACCTGGGGAGGAATCAGCAACCGGTTACGTCAGCACTTACAAGTAACTAGAGATCCGACGAAGAGGGGAGCACACAAACTTTATGGGTTTCTCAGAGCCTACGGGATTTACAACTATGTGTGCTTACCCCTTGCTTTTTTCGAATGCAGGACTGACACCGACACTGCGGAACTACGGCTGATCCGACTGACGCAGCACAAGAGCCATACACTTAACACGCAGGGCTTTCGTGCACAGCGACCTGGACCAGACAAGAAGAAGAAACGAACGATGGCGAGGGCACGTGAACGCCCACGCAAGACGATGTCCAACCGTGGAATGGGCAACAACTATGACAACGAACGGCAGACGGCCGTATCACTTCTGGTCAACCACGAGTGGCGTGGTACCAACTTGATGTCGTGGCTGACACGACATAATGGGGGACTACTACAACAGAAATTTCTTACGACTACCCCCGGACTTATCGATGGCACTGACTGGCAGGCAGTCAAAGCAAGATTTGGACAGAGCGAGGTCGAGATTACCTTTACTGGTGGAGAATGCTTGACGGGGAAGCTCGTGAAGTTCGCGAGCAGACTTCGAGGCGTTGCAGCTAAACTCAGATTTGAAAAAATCAACGAGTCGCCGAGAGATTCGTGGGCAACCTGGGTGGCTAAGGGACTCATACGACGACCAGCTACGTGCCCTGTGTTATACCAGTTTACGCTTGGGCAACTGGTACGAGTTTTTGAGGCAGTTCGTTCTAACATACGTACCGTGGGGACAGAGGGCTGCGCTGAGGAGGAAGGTGTGTCTAGCCGCCAAGAAAGCTCATGGGTTTCCTCTACGTGGAGTGTATGTATTCAAGTTCCCGGCGGCGGAACTCTGGCAGAAACTCGACGTTCGAGCCCTGGCACGCTCGGCGCTCGGTCAACTCCGCCTGGACAAGCGCGTACGACATTTTATTATTAGGAGGACCTCCATTGTGCAGACACGTGGTCGGAAGCTGACAGACCTGTTTTGCAACTTCCGTGACATCGCAGCCCTTCCAACGTCACCCCCGTGTATGTGTCATACGGCCTCTCCTTTTTTACCCAGGAACTCTGAGGGGCACGTCTGCGCAAGAACCACCGACCTCAACGACCCGACTCTCTCTCATATTCTCTCTCGCAGCCTGAAAGACACCCCCACCTACGCAGTTAACTATCATACTGCAGCTGCAGACGCAGGCCTTTCATACCTGTCGCAGTTTGCAGCGTTCTCCTCCCGCAACGAAGATGAGGACCTTGATCGATTTCTCCCACTTGGGTTTGACGAGAAGGGTACAACGTACCGCGCAGAGCGTAACACGGTGCGATCTGTTCAGAAGAAGCGTGTTAATGGCAGGGTGACTGCTGTTGAATGCTGGACGAAGTGGTTTGTGGTAAAATGCGCAGGACGGCTGGTGATGCGTATTTTCTGGACGCGGTTGAAGTGGCTGCTTATGCGACTCGCAGCGGTGAACGTGGAGGACGCTCAGCCGGATTCAGTTGTCGTTGGGCATATTATTTACACTGCCAAGAGGATGGTGTTCTGGGTGACACATATCACCCGGGACTATTGGATTAACCCTTACCCTGACCAGAACGCAATTCGCTTTGTTTTCTCACTGCGTGCTGAACTTTTCGGGACACCCTTTGACGTCAATGAAAACTGCACCTTATTTTTTACTCCATATACAGAAGACACTATTTTCGGCGCGGGTCTTGATGCTCACAGCTTCTGGTGGCGGCTAATGGCGCTGGGTAATCCTCTCTACACCAGGAGAAGAATCAGACAGGCGATTGAGCACGCTTTGGACTCTGCGCGGGGTACCAAACAACCGGTGAGAATCCTACTGACGGTCCCCGCTTGGGAAGACTACACCCTGACTCCCTTCGTCCACAGAATGATGCAACTGAAGAAACACGCCTATAAGTTTCTGGCTCCTCAATCTGCTCTGGGCTATGAGGACCGCTCCACGGGTGCCCGATTCAACGTTGACGTTTTACTTATTCAGAATGTGGCAGCGAAACGCAGGTATCCGGTGACGGCGGGCGGTATCGCCAGACTGAGGGCCCACTTTCGCGGGCGGCTTAAGATTGAGCCCACTTACTCAGGTGACTGGGTCGCACCGTACTGTGCGGGGCGGGCTTCTTTGAACGCGGAGAGATGGGACGTCGAAGTGATTCCCGGCTCACTGACTCGGGCAATGAAGCGCCTTTTGACCACTGCTGATGTCCATGTGCGGCTTTGTCGAATGACTAACCGCTGGTTGATGGAACAGCGGGTACCTGCGGGGAGGCACGTGCACTGCGTTGGCGGCGCGGCGGACGCTGACACATACCAGGAGGCACTCAGGAACTTTTGCGCGGGCACAGTCAGATTCCCGTTTGACCGTAACCCAACAGTGGGAGGCCTGATGTGTCAGCAGCAGTACCACCGGCTGGTTGTTCAGGAGCGGGAAACCAGCGCAGCTCAGTTCGAGAAGGTCACCACAGGTGATGACTGCATAATGGAAGAACTAAAAAACGAGTACCAACGGCTTATGATGCACACCGTCGCGACGTTCGACAATCACGGGTCTTTTGGTAATCTCTATGTTATGGTTAAGGACAAGTGCAGGCAGATGCGTCTGTATCGGCCTATACAGCCGAACTACACTAGTCCGATCGCCGCAGCACAGAACAGACTGGGCAGAGCCGCAGACTTTGTTGTTGATGCCGTGGGAGGTTCCTTCACGTTGGGAGGGACTCAGCAAATTAAGGAGCGGGTCGCTGAGTTTAACAGGAAAGCAGGCGCGGCTGCGAGAATTTACGGTGCGACCTTCGACGTGAAAGACCGGTTCTCTAATGTTGACCACACCTTGGCCACCCGCGCGATCACTCAGACCGTCGAGCGATGGGCGGCGGTGTCACCTGTACAATCGCTCCTGGTTAACGTGAGGGGGAGGAAGGGTGTATCTCTGTGGCGGAAAGGAGTCCCACGAACGACCGCGGTCCGGATTACTCGGGCTAAGCTGGTGAATGGTCTGGTTCTTTCACTCACGCATAACTATGTCTGGATCGCTGGTGTTCTTGTTCGTCAGACCCGAGGTGTCGGGATGGGCGGCCGTGACAGCCCCTCCACTGCAGGCCTGGTGTGTGCTTACGGTGAGCGGGAGTTTTCTGAATCTATTTTTGCTGACACCCGCTTTATTCAGTTTTATCGACAAGCGGATGATTGTATTGCTCTGGTGATCTTTATTACGGGGACTCTACGGGAATGGCACAGGCTACGGGAATCCCTTCGGCAGTATCGTGACAACACATATATTGATGGTATGCGGGTCCTTATGACAGGCACCGCAGGTGTGACTTTCTGTGAGAACTCTGAGCTGGAGTTTTGCGGGCTCAAATTCATCTTTGGTAAACGGCGATGCGAGTTCCGGCCACTCACACAGAATGAGAAGAGGGGTGTTCTCTCACCTCAGGAAAGCCCTCTTGCCTTCCCGTTCGTGCACTGGACTTCCATGTGCCCCGAGACCCGGAAGTTTGTCACACTCACGGGGGCTTTACACAGGATCCTCACCCACTCGTCGAGCACCCTGATGGTGCGTACAGCTCTCCTGCGGATCGAGACAGAGTTGGACCGTGCTGGTTATCCCCGTACCTGGCTGAAGAGAGGACTGACTTCCCTTGCCCGCCGTGATCCTCTCAGTTTCTGGGCGAAGTTCTGTGCAGCCTCGAAATCACTGCGCACCAATGAGTTCTTCTCGGTCAGTGACTTCTGGAAGTTGATTGCCCCGTGACTGGGGTATTGAACTGGCGATGGTCCTTGCTTTACTTGCTCTGCAATGCTTCTGGTGCCATGGAAGCTTCTTTATCTTTTTGATTTATTGATTTATGTTTGGGTATTTATTTGATTTGTTTTTTGGGCATATTCTATGCAAATTCAATATGCTGTATATATACTGTGGACATATTGCATATGTATTGAAATAAAAGTTGCCTATATTGGATATATACTGAAGACCTATTGCATGCATATTGCACAGACATATTCAACATGCTGCAAGTATGCTGTGGACCTATTGCATATGTCAACGAGAGGCATATTGAACACAATTAATATTGAATACAATTACAAATTGTCAAATTTGTTTCACAAATGCTCCCCCTGCCGTACGTAGGCTACGTCCACTACAAGGTTTTTATTTTTGTTCTTCCCTCGCGCATGAAGGCCTTCTGCAAGAGGAGGGACGCCTCCGAGCCGGGATTCCCCACTCGGTGGCTAGCGTCCATCCCTTCCGGGAGGCGCTTGTCCACCTCCTTCATGATGTAGGAGATGGCGCTGCGGACATATGCATATGGCTTCTCTTTGCAAAGCATCTTCATGTCGAGGATATCAGTTACCTGCAGCCCCACCAAACGAAATACATGTGTCAAATATTGGAAATATAGTACAGTACTATTACAGTACTATTACAGTACTATTACAGTACTATGACAGACATATTGTACACATATTGTGCACATATTGAAAGGGTTGGTGCGCACCTTGATACCGATGAGCCCCTCGGTGAGGGGGAAATCGGGGCCGTCCATGATGTGGTTGGGGAGAATATCCCCAACCGCATTCGCCACCACCAACCCGGCGAACAGCCCGACGTTGGCCTTCAATCGGCCGGTGTTCGTCACGAGTCCGCCTTTGTCGGGACGGAGCGAACTCTTCATCGCTTCGTACTCCGTTTGAGCCCCCGCGTACACCACCACCTCTTTCCCCACCTTGAAGATGTCTTCAACATTGGGGGCTTCGGGCTTGGCAAGCTTGGCGGGCTTGGCCGGTGACGGGGCCGGTGACGCGGCCGCCTTGGCCTTGCCCTTTGCGGATGCGGAGGCGGGGCCCTCCGAGGCCTTGGCCTTGCCCTTTGCGGATGCGGATGCGGAGGCGGGTGCTTTTTTGGCCTTGGCCTCCACCTCCTTTTTCTTGGCATCCGCCTCCAGGCGGTCAGCCTCCTCCTCGTCGTCCTTGTCGGGGGCGTTGTGGTCGTAGAGATAGGCGACTGCAAACAAAAAATGCTATCAACCGTAAGTTTTATGTCGTATGTGTACAGTATGTTACAGGTATGTTACAGGTATGTTGCAGGTATATTACATACATATTGCAGGCATATTGTTGCCCTACCTTTCAGAAAGGTGCACAAGTATGCTGAGTATGCTCAAGGTGTGCTGTGGCATGCTTCACATATACTGCGAGCGTGTGTCAAGTGTATTAGAGGGTGGGAACGTACCCAGCCGCTGTCTTGCCTCCCCTTGCAAGCACTCCACCTTGCTGTTAGGCCCCTCCTCCAATTCGAATTCGGGGAGGGCTTTGAGCACCTCCATCTTCTTGGCGATTTGCCGCACCGGGCATGTGGTAGGGACCCCCTCCTCCATACACGTGGTGTACGGATGTAGCTTTTGGGGGACCACCCACGTACACATTCCGGTTTTCGTGTCGGTCGCCCACCGGCCGCACTTCCAAAGATATCGATTGTTGTTCACGATCGAACGGGCTTTCGCCCGCACGAAGGAGTTAGTGGGCGCGGTCGCCCACTTGCAGCGGTTTTGTACCGCGGTGACGTACTTCGACACCGCGGACTCTTGCTTCGGCACGTGAAGTAGGGGCTCAAGACGCCCGTCCTTCACGCGCAATTCTGCAAGTAATTCTCCCCAAACCCTTCCCAAATCAATATTTTTTCATGCAACGAAGGAACCAAGTTAAGTAAACGAAGCCGCATGCTTAGTACGTACCAAACTCCTCGTGACATGCTTTAATTAGTTGAGCTTCGAACGCGCTTCGAGCCCCCTTGCGCCTTTTTTTGCTCCCTTCCCCCCCTCCCTCCTCATCGTCATCGTCGTCTTCCTTCGCCCTTTTCTTGCCTTTGTCGAGGAAAGCCAATGGGGTTTCCTCGATCCCTTTGGGCTCGCTAGGTGTCCCCTTTGCCCTCACCTTCGCAACGTAGTCAACGAAGCCCTCGTGCGTATGCTCAACGCCAAACAGCTCGCAGCTTTCTACATACTCAGCGTGCAACTCTTTGACTGACATTTTTCTTACACCTCTGCTGGCTTTTCTTACACCTCTGCTGGCTTTGTTTACACCTCTGCTGGCTGGTGCTGGAACGTGCTGGAAGGGCGGCTGCTGGAACGTCAACGTGCTTCCAGGAGGCCTTCCGTACGCGATGGGTGTTACCATGCATCGTGCACGCATGTTGGCCGCATGTATCGGGCGCATTGCACCTGCGACGACCGACCGTTAGGAAATGCATTTTGAAATTTCGTCCATCGTGCATCTCGATTGTCATCGCGCTCTTTTTCTTTTTTTTGGGGGGGGGGAACGTCTAACCCGATTTTTCATTTGTGTTCATTACTGTACTGTAACCCAGTACGCAACATCTTTTCAATCACGTTGTCACAATGGTCTAGTGGTTGGCCGTCGGTCTTCAAAGCCTGCGGTAGTGGGTTCGAGTCCCACTGGAGGTATACACCTTGTCTGCGAGGAGTTGAGCTCCTCCTCGCTGGCGAAGTGTACCACCTCCATCTAAAGGTCAATGACAACCTTTTTTATCCAGGCCATCTCAGGGGTCATTTTGGGGGTACTTCTTGAGTTACGAATTCGGCCGTTCGATTCACGAACGAGGGGTGCAGATTCTCCTAAAAATTAAAATTCCAAAATTGTTTCCCCGAAAATCGTTCAATCTGTTCAATACTACTGCAATACGTGAGGGCTCACTGCAATACGTTAGCGATTACAGGCGTATTGAAATGGCGTATTGGAGATGGGTCGAAAAAGTGCCAAGTCAGTTTTGCGAAGATCCGTCTGACGTGGCACTGGCAAAGCTGACATCAGCAGTTTTCAATACATCTCCAATACGCCATTTCAATACGCCTGCAAGCGGTAACGTATTGCAGTGAGCCCTCCCGTATTGAAGTAGTATTGAACAGATTCTCCTCTAAAAAGTTTTTTAAATTTTTGTAAAGGTCAATATGCGTGCAACCGCGTGCAACCGCCTGCAGAGCTCAAGGCAGGGATCACTTCAATACGTGAGGGCTCACTTCAATACGTGAGGGCTCACTTCAATGCGTGAGGGCTCAAGACCTTGAGCCCTGCCTTTAGCCCCCCCTTTCAGTATGCTGCGGAAGTGTTGAAGTGAGCCCTAAAAAAGTTGAAAAAACATGTTCTTCAATTCTGGTGAGACTTGTTATATGGACTCAGGAGCTATATTTTGCGACATAGCTTGTGTGCGTTTTTTGTGGGGGGGTCCGAAAACCTACTTTTGGGTTATTGCTTTACTTGAAAGTTCCTTCAGCATATCGTCAATATGTCCGCAGTATATGTCCAATATATTACAGCATAATTGCAGTACATTTTCGAAGGGTGATGGGCGTGGTAAAGGGGACTTCAATGCAGTATGGTCCGAGGAGATCAAATTGTTCATGGTGAAAAGCGACCTCGCCATGAACGATCCCCTCAATCATCATCACCAAGTGATGCGGAGCGACATCGAACCGGCTTGCCTTCGGCTAGAGCCGCCGCCCTCGTCCAAGGGAAGCCCCCCGCCCCGTACAACAATCTTCGTTAGCCAAGCGCGCGATGAGAAATCCCTGCTGTAATTCCGCGCAAGGCGGGTGCTTAGCCGATCGAGAGCCGATCAAACCTTCCAATGCTCAGGAGGGTACATCGCTCAAACCCCCTCCCAATATCAAGCTCATATTCCCGGAAGGTTGGAGTACCGCGGAAGGCTTCCGCGACCCGGAGTATGAAACGATTACGAAGAAGGAACGCCTTTTGGCGTGGATTGCGCCTCCACATCTTCCAATATCTACGAGGGAACTGGAGTTGTCCGCGAGGTAGCACCCTTTCTCTTTCTTCTCGACGTTGAGGTTGTGTCTTTCTTGCTTCACAGGACTCTTTGCTACATGTATGCAACATGGTTACCATATGTTGCATACATATTGAGATTATATTGTAGGGATCCTGGAACACATTGCAGGAAAGTCGATGCGCACTATGTGAAAGTGGACACGGTATGGCATCATAAGTGGCTGCCAACGCGACTGCTCCCGCACGATTTCTCCAGATTGGCGCACGATTTATCTCCAGACAATACCGCGTGGCCGACTTGGTTACCACCTTCCGACATCTTGGAGCTAGAACCGGCAACGGTAACCTTTAAGGGGAAATCGTTTCGACTTGTTCCACCGGTGCCTAATTGCTTGCAACGGATTGTCGAAAGGATTCGTGGCATGCAAGAGGCAAGGTAAGGGACTCTCGCGGGGCATGATTTCCCTCCCACCATTCATCACGTGGCTCGCTGCAATAGTGCTGCAGTACGCTATCGTGATGGTTGCAGCATGTTGATGGGATGTTGAAAACATGTTGGGACGATATTGTGCAGAGATGCGGGCGAGGCGCCCCCCGAGGCGCACGAGGCCCAAAGCAAGGAGACTCCCCCCCGCCGCTCAATGCTGAGGCACCCACGAGCCCTCCACTAGCCGGCGGGAGTGCAAGGTAAGGGACTCTCGTGGGGCATGATTTCCCTCCCACCATTCCTCACGTGGCTCGCTGCAATAATGCTGCAGCACGCTATCGTGATGGTTGCAGCATGTTGATGGGATGTTGAAAACATGTTGGGACGATATTGTGCAGAGATGCGGGCGAGGCGCCCCCCGAGGCGCGCGAGGCCCAAAGCAAGGAGTCCCCCCGCCGCCCAATGCTGAGGCACCCACGAGCCCTCCACTAGCCGGCGGGAGTGCAAGGTAAGGGACTCTCGTGGGGCATGGTTTCCCTCCCACCATTCCTCACGTGGCTCGCTGCAATAGTGCTGCAGCACGCTATCGTGATGGTTGCAGCATGTTGATGGGATGCTGAACACATGTTGGGACGATATTGTGCAGAGATGCGGGCGAGGCGCCCCCCGAGGCGCACGAGGCCCAAAGCAAGGAGACCCCCCCGCCGCCCAATGCTGAGGCACCCGCGAGCCCTCCACTTGCCGGCGGGAGTGCAAGGTAAGGGACTCTCGTGGAGCATGATTTCCCTCCCACCATTCCTCGCGTGGCTCGCTGCAATAGTGCTGCAGCACGCTATCGTGATGGTTGCAGCATGTTGATGGGATGTTGAAAACATGTTGGGACGATATTGTGCAGAGATGCGGGCGAGGCGCCCCCCGAGGCGTACGAGGCGCAGGAGGGGCATGCTTTAGATGGGACCATTGGAAGTAGCATGCCTGACTTGCGGGCATCCTCAATGTCGACTAGTTCATCGTCCTTATCGAAGAGCTTTTCCAGGTGATACATCTCATCATGTTTCCTTGCCTACTTGCTTTAGCCGTAACTATGCTGCAGCACGCTATCGTGATGGTTGCAGCATGTTGATGGGATGTTGAACACGTGTTGGGACGATATTGTGCAGAGATGCGGGCGAGGCGCCCCCCGAGGCGTACGAGGCCCAAAGCAAGGAGTCCCCCCCGCCGCCCAATGCTGAGGCACCCACGAGTCCTCCACTAGCCGGCGGGAGTGCACGGTAAGGGACTCTCGTGGGGCATGGTTTCCCTCCCACCATTCCTCACGTGGCTCGCTGCAATAGTGCTGCAGCACGCTATCGTGATGGTTGCAGCATGTTGATGGGATGTTGAAAACATGTTGGGACGATATTGTGCAGAGATGCGGGCGAGGCGCCCCCCGAGGCGCACGAGGCCCAAAGCAAGGAGTCCCCCCCGCCGCCCATTGCTGAGGCACCCACGAGCCCTCCACTAGCCGGCGGGAGTGCAAGGTAAGGGACTCTCGTGGGGCATGGTTTCCCTCCCACCATTCATCACGTGGCTCGCTGCAATAGTGCTGCAGCACGCTATCGTGATGGTTGCAGCATGTTGATGGGATGTTGAACACATGTTGGGACGATATTGTGCAGAGATGCGGGCGAGGCGCCCCCCGAGGCGTACGAGGCGCACGAGGGGCATGCTTTAGATGGGACCATTGGAAGTAGCATGCCTTACTTGCGGGCATCCTCAATGTCGACTAGTTCATCGTCCATATCGAAGAGCTTTTCCAGGTGATACATCTCATCATGTTTCCTTGCCTACTTGCTTTCGCCGTAACTATGCTGCAGCACGCTATCGTGATGGTTGCAGCATGTTGATGGGATGTTGGAAACATGTTGGGACGATATTGTGCAGAGATGCGGGCGAGGCGCCCCCGAGGCGCACGAGGCGGCAAATTCAGCTGGTTTAGACGACGGCAGGTACTATTTCGGGATTTCTGGATTCATTGATGTAGTCACTGTTGACGCGGAACGTAGTCCTCACCAATTTCCACTTGACGTTACCCCCGAGGGAGACAACCTACCATCGAATGCGGATGAAGCCTACGACTTCTTCGAAGCTCATCAAGCAATTTTGACACCGATCCGTATGGAAACTGTTGTCTACCTAGTACACGATGGCAACTTCGAGGCGACTACATCCGGCTCGCTGCTGCCCGACGACTCTCAACTCGATAATCCTACACGAGACAATGTGCGGGAGGTTCGGTGCCTTGGGCGACATTGGAGGAGCGTTTCGACAATAAATGATTGGCCAGATTTGATCCGTGCGGTTGGAGTTTGGTCTTTAATTGCAGTTACCACGGATGCCATGGCTGCCGAGATGGAAGTAGAGCCCATGAGGTATGTACGAATATTTAGGCACCTCAACTTGCATACTGATTTTTCATGATATAATATGTTGCAATATATCAGAAACCGTTGCCGGTATATTGAATATGTATGGGAGATATACTGCGGTGGGCGAAGCAGATCTCCGGTGGAAGAGCCAGCTGAGGCGAAGGACACGGAGATGGGTGAGGTGAAGAACACGGCGGGCGAAGCCGATCCTTGGCTCTCGCTCCATGCAATGCATCGTCGAAATGTGGGCTCGGTAACATTGGAGCGAGGGCGGTTTATATGTGATTGTGCCATGTGCTACGGAGTTGTACTAAAGGTGTTGAGCAAGGCCACCCGCACACGACATCGGAAACTCCACGGGCGGATCCAGCCACCCGCACCGGACCCTGAAGAGATCGATGCTGTAGTTTGTGGCAACCGCGGCGAAACCTTGAGGAACTCTCCGCCCTTTCTCTCCCATGAATGATTGGGCAAGCTTGCGTGACAACACATTCGCAATATGTTGACAACGTATTGAAGGTGCATTGCAACTCTCCTACAGACATACGGATGTGGACGTCACGATGGATGACAAGGAGGGCGAACATGCTGAGGAAGCCGGGAGGACAAGCGCAGAAGACGAGGTGGTACGCGCACAACAGGACGTGGAAGCCAAGGATGTGTCGAGTCAAGGCGGCGAGGCCGGAGTTCCCGACGACGAGGATGGCGATGCGCCTAAGACCGAGGATGCCGATGGTGAGACCAAGGATGGCGGTGGGGAGGATTTGGGGTTCGATGATGAAGACGACGGAGATGCCGTCCACTCCGTTAAAGCAGCGATTGCTACACAATTGGAAAGTATTGTGAATGCTGCAAAGGAGCTTTTCGGAGGGGAGACGGTAAGAACGCGTTATTATGCCAAATATCGTGCAGTGAACTGCACGTGCAATACTGTATGTAGTATGCATATCTCCTACATATTGACAATGTATTGCGGTATATTGCATATGTATTGACAACCACTGAAATTGCGATGTGTACGCAGGACCACAACGTGCGGCGATCAACTAAGCTCCTCGCGGATCTTCTGGAATGGAACTTGGAGGAAAACTTGACCCAAAAATCGTTTTCCTCGTTGTGTGAGATCCTACTTCACAACTTTGATGAGCTTCGCGAAACCCATTTCCCCTTGACGTTCGCTAAAGCTATGGGTACTTTCGACACTTTTAGTACGCCGTACCAACGAGTGGACATGTGCGTCAATGGATGTTGTTTGTACGAGAAGGAGTTGGAGAACGCGGATCATTGTCCACACTGTAAAAAATGCCGGTGGCAAAGCTTTGGAGCGGCGGAGGAGGATGGCACTCCGGAGGATGGCACTCCGAAGAAGCCGCGATTGCAATTCCTTTGGTGGCCCTTGAAGGAAATTTTCCGGAGGCTATTCCATTCACCTGAAGTTGCTGAGCTCATGCGGGCGCATGGCCGTCATACGTCTCCTGAAAGTGGACGCAAAGACACAATTTGGGGTAAGAGCCCTGCACGCGTCTATGATCCCAATGCTTGTGATAGGATCTGCAAAGGGCATATCTGCAATACACTTAACGTATGTCTTTGACATATTGCAGATGTACACATACAGTTGTATGTATACCGCGGTGAGTTGTATTTTGTCCGGAGTGTGCAGACGGAGATGCGTGGAAAGAGAAGAAGGCGCGGTACCCAGAGTTTTTCCAGGAGTTGCGGAATATAATCATCCTGTTCTGCGCGGATGGGGCTTCCGTATGGAAAAACAAGGCGGGCGTGTTTCCCATGTATTTCCAAATCTTGAACTTGCCGCCGGAGATACGCTCCAAGTACGAGTACCTTGAGGTCTACGGTATTCTTAATGGCATCCATCCCGCCGATACGACTCTTTTGTACGACAAGCTGGTCGACGAGTTGGAGGAGTTGTGGGAGACGGGCTGCGGAGTTTGGGACGCCTTTTCCGAGGAGTATGTTCGTGTACGGTGCATGCTACTCGGGGTGATCATGGATTACAAAGGCTTGGTCGATGCCGGGAAGCGAATGGATGTAAACGCCTACAAGTGTTGCATGTTGTGCCGTACGAAAGGATGTCACAGTCCAGCGCTGGGAAGAATCTTCTACGCATTCTTCAAGCAACATCCTCCTGGTACGCTCTCATCGCTATGCCACCCAGTTTGATTGTTTGCAGCATGTTTGCAACATGCATCAACATGCCTGCAACATACCACAGATATGTTGTATTACTTGTGCACGTGCCATGCAGGGCCGCCGGAGAACTACACGCATGGGTTTGTCAAGCGAATGGGCGAAATACACGAGGCACTTTCCAAATCAGGTTGGTCGAAAGCGGACATGGCGGAACGTTTCTCGGCCACCGGATTCAAGTTGCCCGCCGCATTCGCAAGGTTGTCGTACTTTAACTTGGCGCTGGATTGGCTCTATGATCCTATGCACGAAATCATGAACTTGGGAAACAGGCTTGCAACAACGCTGCTTGGGCTGGATTTCAACGCGGCCGCGCGCAACTTTGCCGAGGAGGAGGGCCTGCACCCAGAATGGGGGCAAACGGAGTGGGTGCAGAATTCGAAAGGTGAGTTTTGTATTAGAGCAACATTTCTGTAATTGTGTTCAATATGTCATACATGTGTTGACGGTATACGGCAACACGGACAGGGGAACCGCATGAGGTGTACAAAATGACAAACGGTCCATGGGGGATCCCGCCGCGTCCGAAGGCTTCGACCACCTTACGTTCTCGGGAAACAGCACTCGCTTTCTTGAAGGAGTTGCGGGGAGTCACCCGGTGGGGCGATGGGCATAAGCATTTGTTGCGCACCTCAACCGCCTCCAACGGCGCAAAATACGCAAAGCACCTCAAGGCGCATGCGGCTTTGAAGGCTTTCGAGTCCAAGTTGTTGGCGGTATTGTCCTCTTGGCCTCGCGATGATGGTGAAGTCGGCAATGCGCTGCAGGACATTGTGTCCAAACTGACTATCATCATACGGGAATGCACTGCGCATTCCATAGAACCTCGGGTACGTATTCAATGTTGGTGTGATATGAGTTCCACATGTCACGGGTATGTTGAATATATGTTACAAACGTATTGATTCGTACGTGCAGGATATGGAGTATTTGAGAGAGCAGACCAGACTTTTCTTTGAGGACTTGGAAGCGAATGGTCCTCCACAGTGGCTTACAATCAACACCCATAAAATCTGGCACTGGGCCGATCTGCTCCTGCGATTCGGACCTGTGCGTGAATGGTGGATGTATGCCTTCGAGTCCATGAATGGCAAGCTAGCTAGGTGGGTGAAGAACAATGCGTTCCCCGTGGCAAGCATCATGAACGGCTATCTAAGGTTGAAAACCTTGCGCTCCCTACGAGGCATCCTGACCATGCTCTTGAACCGAGAAAGAGCTACTGCCGGCCGTGTCCCGCGGGCTTTGATGGCGAGCCCCGCTCCCGGCATCGTGGTCACTACCTTCGGGGAGAAGGGCAAGCCATTGGAGCTAACGTCCTTGGAGATTGACCAACTGACCCGCTGGATGCGAGCGAGTATTCCCGCTTACCGAAAGCTTTTTCAACAACATGCTGAGTACGACCTGTTCCGGCGGAGGTGCAACCTGCAAGCTCGCACGCATGTACTATCTGTAGTATACCTGCAACATATTGTCAACTTGTTTCTGTATGTTTATCATATATTGTAAGTATACTAAGAATATGTTGTCATCACAGGGAGAATGCCGCGCGCTCTAAACAAGCACTGCGGTACCGACAAGAGGTGGGTGTTGTGCCCGCGATCGCGTTCGGTCCATTGGAGGACCCTGAAGGATGGCTTGGTCGTCAATACACGGCTTACGAGAAGTCGCTCATGATGGGTCCCGAACCCATGTGTTCCAAGTACAACAAGGTGAACATCGGCGGTGTCTTCTATCGCACTAGAGACGGGGACAAAAGGAAAGTGACAACCCAGTGTTTCGTCCGCGCATCCTTCCCCAAGAATGATGCCGATGCCGATGACGAGTGGGAGGACAGGTACGACCTCAACCACCAGTTTGCATGCTTCTTTGCCTTTTCGTATATCTCTGCAACATATATGCAATACGTCCCCAACATATTGAGGATATGTTGTACGTATATTACAAAAACATTGAACATTTCGTGCGCAGGTATGGTATCATCAACGCCATTCTGCGGGTTAGCATTGGCGGTGTGCTCTACACTTTTTAAAGTGTGATTGGCTACCCGTGCCCACGGAAGCTCAGATCGCAAGCTTCAAGCTGAAGAACTCCATCCTCGGCGTGGACAAGGTGTCCAAGGCTTACTACACCTTCAACCCATAGGACACCTCCAAGTACACTATGGACAACCGAGAGCCCTACCTACTGGCCAATCAAGTCCAAGCGCAAGTAGTGATAGTCAAACACCCCTGCATGGATTCAGCGGTGATACTTGATACGAGCGACCGCAATATGGAGAAACTTGCACTCGTTGATAGGCCCGTAGGTAGTGATGGTCACTTTGACACATGCGGGAAGTGTAGAGTCGGTGGCGAGCTCCTTCTGTGTGAGAGGGCAGGCTGCAAAGAGGCTATGCACGTGCGATGCGCAGGGCTCACCGACATCCCCACTGGAATGTGGTACTGCAGAAAGTGTGATGACGCATAGTAGTGCCTCTGTACACATTTGATATACCTGTAATATACCAGATACGTATTGCGGACATATTGTAAGTATTATGCAATATGTGAGCAGCAGGGGGGTCTTACCCCTTTACCCCATGCAGTCATGTGTTGCATAATTCACTCTGATTGTAAACATATTGCACATGTACTAAAGATATTCTGCATGAGACCGGAATGTTTCAATATGTGTTCAACACATATATTGCAAACGTGTTGAATGATTCATCTGATTGTAGACATATTGCACATGTACTAAAGATATTCTGCATGAGGGAATGTTTCAATATGTGTTCAACACATATATTGCAAAGGTGTTGAATGATTCATCTGATTGTAGACATATTGCACATGTATTGAACGATTCCTTATGCGTGAATGTTTCAACATATGTTCAACACATGTTCAGTATGTGTGTTGCAGGCGGTTGCAGACATATTGAACACCCCTCCAATCGTTTTGCCTTATTTCAATACATCGGGGCCCCAATTCAAAAAGCCCCCCACAACCGACTTCTGCGATACGCGTCCAAATGCCGTGAAAACTTGTCCCCATAACGCTAGACCCTTCCTTAGATGATACCAAGTGCTAGTGGGTGAGTCTGAGACCATTTGGGTGCCCATGCTAGCATACTCATTTTCGCTGTGTCCAGGCTGATCGCGGTTCAATAGTTTGGCCAATATGTTACACGTGTATTGGAATGTCCAGATATTAGCATACCGTCTCCAATATGCCTCCAATATGTCTCCAATACGTGTTCAACACGTGTATTGAACCCGTCCAGAAACGTAGGGGCAGGCAGCTGGTGGTGCCTCCGCCCCTACAAAATAAGGATTATTCCAAGGGCTTGGACCGTCGGCTTGGAACCCCATAGGACCCGGTAGGACAGGTATGTGTTTGAGAGGCGTTGGCGTTAACACTGGGAATTCCAAGGGCTTGGACAGCAAATGTCCCGGTCCAAGCCCCGTCCAAGCCGCGGTCCAAGGGCTTGGACCGGGACATTTGCTATCCAAGCCCTTGGAACCCCCTTGGAATTTACATAAAATTCCAATCGGTTTCCAAGCCGTTGGACCGTCGGTTTGGAATACCGTAGGACCCGTCTGGACCGTCGGCTTGGAACCCCGTAGGACCTGTTATGATTGATGATTCCAATGGGGTTCCGGCGGCCTGGACGCGGCTTGGACCAAATAATAACGACATTCCAAACGGGTTCCAGCGGCTCGGCAACAGCTTGGAACGCATTAGGACCCGTCTGGACCGTCGGCTTGGAACCCCGTAGGACCTGTTATGATTGATGATTCCAATGGGGTTCCGGCGGCCTGGACGCGGCTTGGACCATATAATAACGACATTCCAAACGGGTTCCAGCGGCTCGGCAACAGCTTGGAACGCATTAGGACCCGTTTGGACCGTCGGCTTGGAACCCCGTAGGACCTGTTATGATTGATGATTCCAATGGGGTTCCGGCGGCCTGGACGCGGCTTGGCCCAAATAATAACGACATTCCAAACGGGTTCCAGCGGCTCGGCAACAGCTTGGAACGCATTAGGACCCGTTTGGACCGTCGGCTTGGAACCCCGTAGGACCTATTATGATTAATGATTCCAAAGGGGTTCCGGCGGCCTGGACGCGGCTTGGACCATATAATGACGACATTCCAAACGGGTTCCAACCGTTTGGGCTGCATTAGGAACCGTCTGGACGTCGGCTTGGAACTCAATGGGACCTTTTATAGTGGTTATTTACAAAAATGTTCCAGCCACCCGGAACTACGGTTCCAACCGTAAGGACCGGTATATGTCCATCCGCTTGGAACTATGGTTCCAATCTGGTTTTGTTCTATATACATACAAACAGGTATCAAGGGCTTGGAACCATTGGTCCACAAGCTTGCTATTATGCATATGCAGTACAAAGGTGCTATTGATATGTATTGCTGTTTGAAATATTTACACAAAGAATCGTAAAGGTTCTCTATTGCTTGGTCTGGTCTCTAACAAGCTCTATAATCTGACAAAAATAGCAGTCATGCTGCCGCATCTCCCTCACTATCCTCATCCTCATCCCCTTTTTCATCATCCTCATCCTCGTCATTATCTTTATCAACATCTTCACCCTCCTTTTCAACGACGACCTCCTCACCCTTTTTCTCTTCCTCCTCTTTCTTTTGCTGCTTGCTGCTTCCTTCAGGAGCAGCAGCTTTCCTTTTTTTGCCGAAGTCGACGTTCTTATCGGTTTGCACCGTGCTGTTTCTTACATATTTTGTGGGGATCCTGCGGAGTACAGACGGCGGGAACGGTCAGTCCAAGAGCTTGGAACGGCCCGTCCAAACCTGGGACGGTGTGTTTTGCGTAAAACAACACATACGCGTAAGTCAAAAGAAAATAGTAAAACAATGGGTAGGGACTAACCAGACA